>JAMQMW010000916.1:84222-112373 GCA_024115155.1 Thelonectria blattea
GGGTGAACGGGGCGAGACCAATTCACAAGACTCTCGTTTGGGGGTCGATCGGATTCCGATGGTGTGCGCAGGCTTCTGGCCGTCCGGGCTCAATGGTCGACTGGTAGTATTGCTGCCGAGTTGCAAACGGGCAAGTATCGGTGTATTGTAATCGCTCAATGCAGAACGTTGGGCCTGTTTTGTCCAGCTTGACAAGATGCCATTCATGCGGGATACCGCCAAACTTGTTTGCAGCGGTCTCGGTTCCTAGTCCATGAGTACGCTCTCGTAGGGCGGTAACTCTTCCTCCACCTTCGCCTTGCCCGTAAAGACGACTCCATGGTTCGCCACCTGAACATCCCCGTCTGCGTCCACGTCTAGTCTGTTCTCGGCCCCATCTTGAGGAGGCGTTGGAACAAGCCGCTTGGGAACGTTGACATAATCGTTCTTGCCCTCATCTTGGACATAGCAGAGGTAGTACGGCTCCCCGCTTGTGCTCAGAGACTGTAGCACGTCAACCGTGCTCTCGCTGACCTCGACTCTCGAATCGTTGTATTTTCGCCACACGCCCTGCTCGAAGTCGTGAATCCACACCCAGTAGTGCCCAGACATCAGCTGCCCGCGATGGCAGATGACGGCGTGAATGCGGTATGGAATGGTCTTGAGGTCGGAAAAGTGCTCCTCGAGTGCCTTCTCTCTGTGCTCTAGCTCCTGGTCCATCATGCCGTTCAGTTCAGTCTCGAGGTCGCCAACGTGCTTGGGGCCTTGGGGCAAGTCCCGAGCCGTCACCGGTTGTTCCGACGGCTTTTGGACGATGACAAAGTCGTCGTCGACCGGTCCATCGAAATCCCACACGTCTGGCGTAGTGAACATGGAATCCCCAGCTACCACGTCACTGGTGAGCTGCGGAGTCAGAGGCTTCGCATCTTCCGCGGGGTTGTATTCGTCGAGAAATCGTGTCGCGGAAGCATCTGCCACTAACTTGGTCTTGTGCGACTTCAAGTCGGCAATTCGACCCGAAACAATCCAATTCTTCACGCGTTGCTGGAATTCGGGTGAGTCGTGAGGAGCATCCATGTATCGATCCATGTACAGCGTCTCCGGGATCACGACCGGGTTGCCGTTCTTGCTGCCCATGGACTGCGAGCGTTGGATGAGAACGTGCAACACAGGAGGCAGTGTCTTGACCGCCGTGTACCGTGACAACTTGCTCTCCTCGATGATTTGCTGATCGAAGTTCCGGCCAAGGGCTTCGTAGAGAGAACAAGGTCCTTCCGGAGCTGGAAATGCAGTGATGGATCGATCGAAGCTGACTTCTTGTTGATACGTCTTTTCGTCAAACTTCTTTGTGTAGTTGATTGTCGTCACAAAAAAGGTTTCCATGATCTTCTCGAGTTGAATACCTGACGTTCCATCAATCGAACTCGGCCGGATCGCCGCTTGTAGGCGATTGAGAATGCTTCCCATGACTTCTTCCACGTCTTGTTGATCAGTGCCACTAGATCTCTTCTGATGCTCAAGGGCGGTCAGAACCTTCTGATCAACCGTCTGAGGCTCGGCCACATCTTCCATTTTGACATCATCCGCAGCCGAGTTCTGTTTCTGGGCGTCAGAATCCCCGGCTCCACGGGAGCTCTCGTGTTCGGAGAAGTCCGCGGGTTTGGGCACTTCCGGACCGGAGCCTCCAACGGGACCGTCGGAGTGTCCCGTTTCAGTTCTCGCGTTCTTCACACGAGCCTCTGGCGATGGGGCTGACCCTCTGGCTTTGTCGGTCGATCGACGAGCTTCTTCGTCGGCTTCGTCGACGAGGGTCCGTGAGCTCGAGGTACTAGCCGTCTCTAGAGCATCGGAAGCGTTCGTCATTTCAACATCTTCTGTCATCTTCGCGGGAGGGGCGGGCGAAGGCCGAGCTGGCAGTGGCGGAGGCTTGGGTGGTGTAGATGATGTGGTCGTCTGCTTTGAGTCGTTGAGGAGCGTGTGGGTGGACAGGAGAACGGCATTGGCAAGTCTTTGGGAGGGACGAGTTGCTACCTGATCCGATTTCGATAGGTTTGCAAACAGGTCCGAGAGTTCTTGGGCAACTGGTCATATTAGTCACGATGCTCACGAGATGGGCTGGCTACCACATACATGCTTGTGCAACAACAGCTTCGCCGCGGTCCATCTGCATCTTGTTCCCGCCAAGCAAACGAGCCTTGATGTGCTCGTCGTCGAGCTCGAGCTTGAAGGCTTCGTAGTTGAGGGCAATGTCTCGGACCGGCTTGACTGTGAAGAGATACTGCAAAAGACTGTTGAGGTAGCATGTGTTTCCGATGTTTTCCAGGCCGACGGGCAGGTCGTAATTCACAGGTCCGGCTGAGAGGGATAGGTTGCCATTGTCGTCTCGAACGGGAATCCCGTTCGCATGGCGCATCTCGTTGATGGTTGCCTTCAAGTCAGTCGAGTTTGTATGATCGGCAATGGCGTCCATGGCGTCGAGGTAGGTTGCCTTGGCCTCCAGGTTCTCGCTTGAGTCCACCTGTAGCTAGTTAGATAAGCCTTTCAGACCGAGAAGCAAGGAAACTGACCTTTGCTTTAGCTGCGTCCAAGGCATCCGGGCCAAATCCACTGGAGCCAACAAGACCGAGGACAACCTTGCTGGCCCCGAGGGACATCTTCGCATCGGCCTCCATGATCAGTGTGGCTTGGTACGTGTCATCCGTTGACGCTTGAGCGATGACGGAGAGCATGGATCTGGCCGTGGTGGCATCACCAGGGTCCTTGGCTAGCTTCTGCCTGAAGGCTTGAACAAGAGCATCTGCCTTATATCTGTTTGGAGGCGTGAGCCCGAGGAACGTCAAGGCTTGGGAGACGACTTCATCGTCATCAGAGGTGGTGAGTTGCTTCTGTTGGCTTTCGAACACGGATGATTGTCTCACGGCATATTCGGACAGCTCTTCGCTGTTGAGATCATTGGCGATGCCCAACAGAGCGTCAATAATGTCGCCTCGCTTGCTTGGCGTCAACTCGCACTGTCGGAGGTAGGCGTTGACCACTACTTCCTTGGGCTGATTCGGCAGCACGCCCATCAGCTTGTATCGCTGGATGTTTGTGAGAACGTTGCCTTTGAGATTGGGAACTTCTTGTGCTCCCATTCTCGAATGGAGGAGCCCCGAGGAAAGCTCTCCAGTGTTCCCTTGCTTTACGATGAGGCATTCGATCTCAGACCTGATGTCCTCCAAGTAAGCACGGTACGTCCCCAGCTCAGTGCTTCCGTTGTAGCCCCCAGCCGGTATTGGAGCCGACGGTATGAACTGGCCTTCGTCGACGCCGTTTTCCTCAATGATGGTTTCCGCCCATTCCAATTCTCGAAAGATGGAAAAACAACGCGGGCCGAACAACACAGCGAACCGCTTGTTACGCTTGGAGATGTTCCGGACGTCTTCGGGATTGGGAGCCTCCAGCAGGTTCTTGAGGTAGGTGTTCAGATTCGCAGGAGCCTGCAGTGCCCAATCGTCCGTGGCAGCCTCGTACCTCCCGGGATCCTCCTTTCTCGCCTGATTGAGCATTTTCAGGATGGCCTTATGATCCTGCAGAAGGTCGATCCACCACCTTTGCATGCGGGGCAACGACACTTCCAGAGTGACTTGAAAGGTGCATGGTGGTGCACAGCAAACGAAGTTCTCTCGAGCCAGCATGGGATAGTATTTGGACGTGTCAGTAGCAACGTTGGTTTCGGTATCCGACCCGACCCAGACGAGGTGGTGCCAGGGAAACTGAGCAGCGCGCGGCGGCCACGTTGCGTGGTCGGAATTACACAGCTCACTGGCGTTTGCGTCTCTCCAGGACATCTTGAAGACGAAGTGGAAATGGCAATCTATGCAAACTGTCGAGATGACATGTCGCGAGGGCGAACTGAACGTCTGTTGGCCGTTGTTCATGAGTCTGTGTTCGTGCTGCCAGGGAAACGGAAGTTCCAGCTTCGCTCGTTGCGCTCTATCAAAGAGGTCGCAGGTGGAAAAGTTGTTGTTCATGAGCTCGTATAACCAGCGGGCGGGGTGGCATCCTGGAAGGGCCGTTGGTTAGCAGGCGAAGGCTGTGGCAGTGGACTGGGAACATGCCTGGCATTTCTCTGCCCGGAGCAAGGTTGGACTTCAAGGGCGTGATATTGTGAGCAATCCACTCGCCAGAACCAGCTCTGGGCAAAGCTCCATAGTCGTCCATGGTCAGGTCCTGCTGGGACCTGAGCTGGTATCTGGACATTTGTAGAGCCGGTGTGATAATTCGGGGGAAGGGGCGCGATTCGGCTCGGTAGAGAATGGAGGACGGGACACGAAATTCGATGACGGAAAGTTCGAGGCAGGCCTTCTAATGAAGCAAAAAAGAGGCGTCGACGGATTATGCTGCAAGGCGGGGAATTCGGTTGGAGCTGCTGGTAGAAAAGCCGAAGAGGAGGTGAATGGCGCAGCAGGTCGAGATAGCTATGGTGAATGTGAAATGTGGTTGGATGATTATGGTGGTTGAATCGAAGGCTGTCGCAAGTAAATGCTCATCTGATCATGGTTTCGTTTGGTGAACAGGTGGTGATCGGAGGGGGAGCAAACAAGGCAGCCGTTTCCCGACGAGGCGTCGGAGCCTGTTGACGTGGACGCGAGGCGAACGGTGGCAATTCGGGAAGCTGGGTGACGCAGCCTTGAAGATGGCGATGGCTACTCCGGGATGTGTCAAGGCATAATACGGATAAGCAATGCCAATGCCAAACAGTACGTAGTAAGTCGGTCGGAGCTTTGGTTGTGGTGGAGGGGCATGATGGGGCGTGATGGCGGAGAGTGGCTTAGTCAGCAGCATTTCTTTGAGACGTTACTTTCCAGCTACGATACGAACAAACAGGCAATATCAAACACAGTTTGCTTAACAAATTGAGGCAAACTCCAGCCCTTGGCTATTAATAAATTATTAGTTTGTTGTTGCGAGCAACCATGAATTTTTCCACACAACCCCCTCTACGTTCAATTGCTAGGTGCTAATTGACACTTGACAGGGGCAGGACTTTCAGCACAGCTAACGCCACGATTATGGTCCGCAATCTCTTATCAATCTACACCGTTCCTTCCCCTCCATCGAAGGTTGACGAAGTGGCATCTTCTCCCAACGACGACGATGATAATCCAGCCCATCCATACTGTGGTATATACTTAGCAGATAGCCAACTATAGCCGCCAACAACCCATCCACATTATGCCTACTGCATTGCCCCGGATCAACCCGACGTCACCGACGCCCATCCACCAAAGCATTCGCATCCCCGCCGTGTAACGCGCCTAAGGTACGGATAATCATGCCGCCATCGGGTCTTGGCCGCAATGCAACATGATATCCACAGCCTCCATCCAGACAAGCTGCTCATCCTTCGCAACTTCGATCCTCTTCCGAACATTGACTTAGCTGGGCAACTTCTTCATCGCCATGGCTTCATCTCCATCACGACGCCTTCGCATCGGCGTCGATGTCGGAGGCACAAATACCGACGGCGTCATCCTCGATCCCCTCCAGTCGTCGGCCGCAAACAGGGGCATCCTCGCATGGCACAAGGCGCCCATGACAGCGAACCCCAGCATCGGCATCGACAATGCCATCGCCGCCATGTTCAAGTCGGCCGCCGTTAAGCCCGAGGACGTTGCAAGCGTAACCATTGGCACCACCCATTTCGTCAATGCAGTCGTGGAGCGAGATGCTGCAAGGCTGTCGTCAGTGGCTGTTCTTCGTCTCTGCGGACCCTTCTCCAAGCACACGCCCCCTTGCGTGGATTGGCCTGATGACATGCGGGAGTTGATCTTGGGTCATTATGCTCTGCTTAAGGGTGGATTGGAAGTCGACGGCTGCTTGATCTCCGATATCGACGATGAGGAGATTAGGACCGAGTGCGCCACAATCGCGGAAAAGGGAATCAAGAGCGTCGTGGTCGTCGGTGTATTCAGTCCCATCGACACTCTCCACCGACAGGAAGAGCGAGCAGCCGAGATCATCAAGGCATCGATTCCCGGGTGCGATGTAGTCTGCTCCAAGGAAGTGGCCAACCTTGGCTTCCTCGAGCGAGAGAACGCCGCCATCCTTAACGCATCCATTCTGCCCTTTGCGCGCAAGACGATTCGATCGTTCCACGAGCCGGTGAAGCGACTCGGCTTGAACTGCCCCGTCTTCGTCACTCAAAACGACGGCACCGTCCTCTCGGGAGATGTCGCTGCCCGTCTCCCCATCCGGACATTCTCCAGTGGCCCGACCAACAGCATGCGAGGAGCCGCCTTCCTCGTGCAGGGCGAGCCCAGCGAGACAATGATGGTGGTCGACATCGGTGGCACTACGACGGACGTGGGCATTCTCCTCAAGTCCAGCTTTCCCCGCCAGCAAGCAGCCTACAGCCACCTCTCAGGCGTACGAATGAACTTTTCCTGTCCAGGACAACCCCGCTGTCAAGATTGGCAACCCTACCCTCGTGCAGCATGCGTTGTCAAATCGGGAGCTGGCTGAATACAAGACCGCAGTCAAGCACAAGCTGGAAAAGGTCATTGACATGATGAAGACATCTCCAGAAGATATTCCAGTCTTGTTAGTGGGAGGGGGGGCAGTCATCGCACCCGATGAACTACAGGGTGCGAGCAGAGTGCTGAAGCTGCAATGGTCCCAAGTTGCAAACGCTGTTGGAGCTGCCATTGCGGGGTTGAGTGCCGTTGTGGACACGGTCAAATCAACCGAGTCCAAGACCACAGAGCAACTTCTTGAGGAAATTAGCCAGGAGGCCATTGAGCGGGCTGTTACCGCGGGAGCCTTGCGCTCGTCCGTCAAGATCGTTGAGCAAGAGACCTTGCCGCTCCCAGTAAGCCTCAAATTGGGAGAGTGTACTTTCTGTAACCTAACGATATCAGTATGTTGCGCATAAATCCCGCTTCATTGTTCGCGCTTCTGGCGACTTTGACTTTGGTCGCGATCATGTTGCCCCTGAGCCCAGCGACGAGCCTGTTCATGAAACCCAGGACATGGACAACTACGACAAGACGACCAAGAACAAAGAAGACGGTGCTAAGAAGCCAGCAGAAGAAGCCGACACCATCTCCTATCGACCAAACGTCAAGAACCGCGTCTGGTCCATCTCGGAAACCGATCTCGCGTGGATAGCAATAGGCTGTTACATCTTGGGCACCGGTGGAGGCGGTTCCCCCTATTCCCTCATGATCCGGATCAGAACGCAGCTCCGAAATGGCGCCACGGCCCGCATCATCAGCCCCGATGACCTCCCCGACGACGCTCAGGTTGGGTGCGGCGGGGGCGTGGGCAGTCCCACGGTCAGCATCGAAAAGCTCGCAGGCGACGAGCTCCTCGAAGCGCAGCGGGAGCTGTACAAGCTGTGTCCCCGCTCGGCAACGCACATCATCTCGGTCGAAGTCGGCGGCGCCAACGGGCTGGGCGGGCTGATCTTGGGGTGCAGCACCAGCATGGACATTCCCACCGTCGATGGCGACTGGATGGGCAGGGCATACCCGACCAAGTGGCAGACAACGCCCGTCGTTTTCAAGGAACGAGAGACCATCTGGTCTCCCATCGCCCTCAGCGACGGCAATGGAAACGTCGTCGTCATGCCCAAGGCGGCGTCGGACGCACACGTTGAGCGCATCATGCGCGCGGCCCTGAGCGAGATGGGATCGCAGGCCGGAATGGCTGATGCGCCCGTGACGGGAGCCGAAACGAAGAGATGGGTCGTGGAGCACACGCTCTCTCAGTCGTGGCGGATCGGCCGGGCCGTAGCGAGGGCCCGGCGCGAGAACCGAGTGGACAATGTGGCCGAGACCACCATCGAGGAGTGTGGCGGGCCTGGGGCCGGCAAGGTGTTGTGGAAGGGGAAGATTGTGGGAGTGGAGAGGACCCTCAGGAACGGCCACGTCTATGGAGAGTGCATCGTTGAAGGCGCCGACGTGAGAGGCGAAGGACATGACAGCCCGAGTCAGTTCCACGGCCGCATCAAGATCCCCTTCAAGAACGAGAACATTGCAGCGCTACGAATGCGTCCCGACAACGACGAGGAGTGCCAAGAAGACGTGCTGGCCATTGTGCCTGACTTGGTCAGCGTTATCGACGCTCAGGATGGAGAGGCCATCGGGACGCCCGAGTATAGGTACGGGCTGCTGGTGATTGTGCTCGGCATCGCCGCGAGCGACCGATGGACCGGGACGGCGCGCGGTATCGAGATTGGAGGGCCCGAGGCCTTTGGCTTTGGGCATCTCACGTACGCGCCTCTGGGCACGTATGTGAAGCCGAGGAGCGTTATTGATGAGTTTGATGAGCCGGTTTAGTGATGGAGGGCTCTTTGTCCTTGTTCAAACACAGTGGTCGATGTCAAGAGAAGGAGACGTGAATTAAGGCAAAGCCGATATGAGGCCCAATACGAGCTTTGCCTCCAACAATCAGAAGCATCCATCAGATTGAGCCCGGTTAGCTCAATCGGTAGAGCGTGAGACTCTTACGAGTACACAACTCTCAAACATCTCAAGGTTGCGGGTTCGACCCCCGCATTGGGCTATTCCTATACAAGCTTCATTTTTTGCCTTTTTGCTGGTCGTTATGATGGTTTTGTGAATGGTTCTCTTGATGTTGGTCTTATTTTTTGCACAGGCATGTAGACTAATCATCCTCTCTCACCAGAGACACGACATGGATAATTTTATGTTTCACTGTTCAGTCGAGAACCCTGCCCCGCCATTGACTTTGCAGGGGCCCCTCACCGCCTTCCCAATTCGTACCCATGATCAGAACTTCCCCGATGCCAATTCAAGCTTCCCATTTAGACATCTCGATAGCTTCACGCCCACACCCCGGATCCCGGATCCCCTCCCCTCCTCTCACCAACTCCTCCAGGCCGATCCTCGCCTCTCCTCCTAGCCTCTATCCCCAATGGCCGCCGCTGCTGCTCCCGCCGAAGCGCGTCCCGGCTGGTTCACCGTCCCGGCCCCGGTCCGCGACCTCTTCGAGCGCTTCCCCCTCCAAGTCTACGCCTCCGAGCCTCTACCCGTCCGCGCCCCTGCCGCGGCACGCACTCGTCCGGCGCTCTACGTCTTTGTCGCCGACGAGGATGCGCCCGCCGGTCGACCGAGTTTCAACCCCTCGTGTTTGAAGTGGCAGGTGAGAACTCCCATACACACACCCTCTAATACACACTATAAGCCTTGATGCTCACATCTTCCGGCGCAGACCCTTCTAAGGATCGCCGGCGTAGACTTCGACGTCGTGCCCTCAAATAACCACGCTTCGCCCTCAGGCGCCCTCCCATTCCTCCTCCCGCCCTCGACGACACCTCCCTCGAAATCCTCCTCCGTCGCCCTCACCGGCGACAAGATCTACAAATACGCCCGCCAGCACGCCACCAACGAAATCCCCGAAACCTCATCCCCTCGCCTCGAAGCCTACAAAGCCTTACTCACGCAAAACGTGCGACCAGCCTGGGTATCTCCCCCCCTCTCTCCTCACCTCCAAGCCCACGAACTAATTCCTCCTCCAGCTACACGCCCTCTACCTCCTCCCCGCCAACTCCCCCCTCCTAACAACCCTCTACCTCCCCTCCTCCCCCCTCCTCCGCCACCCCCTACACCACGCCCTCCACGCCGCAGCAACCTCGGAAATCCTCAAGACCACCCGCCGCGCGCAAATCTCCCCTCCACAGCTGTACGCCGACGCCGCATCCGCCCTGCAGGCCTTGTCCGCCTTGCTCGCCGACGACGACTGGTTCCTCGGGGCGTCGGCGCCGGGGCTCTTCGACGCGGACGTCTTTTCGTACACGTACCTCATGCTCGACGACGAGGCGATGGCCTGGCGGGATGCGGCGCTGGGGGAGTGTCTTGCTGGGTTGGATAACTTGAAGAGGCATCGGCAGAGGCTGTATGAGAGGTGTTGGGGGGTCAAGACGCCATGAGCCTGGGCCGATTGTACAATTGTAAAAGTGTATCGATCAATGTATGTATTACGACAAAATGAAGATGAAAAGAAAGGCATGGGCCGAGATCATGTATAGATAGCTGCCACGACCAGGATCAACTCCGCTAATCAAGACGGCAATACAAGCCAGCATGTGATAAAAAGTCACGGCATCAGAGCATTTGACCGCAACGTTCAGAAGATTCCATGCTCATTACGCATTCTTCATGTTTGAAATTACTCTATGCGCTAGGCCACACCAAACATCTCCCATCCGGACTTGCGACTCGTGTAGACGGCATCAAAGACTCCGGCTACTTGCCAGTCACGCGTCCATCCCGCATCGCTTCCCAGCCCAGGATATCGACAGCGGGCCAGCGTGGAGTAGGAAAACACGGGATACCAGGATGAGGAGAGGACGCGAATATGAACTTTGCCACCTTCGACCAACAGCCTGCCAAACGCCGAGGTATGATCCAGGCCACCATGTGTGAGACAAAACCGCCATCCCCTAAGGTACCGAGTTAGACTTGTTCATGGAAACGCTAGATCTGCGTTGATCGTGGGATGCCTTCCAGGGCATCTTCCATGGCCACAAAGGCTCCGACGCTCCCGTCTTGACGTAGAGTCTCGAGCAGAACGCTTGTCTGGGCATAGAGCGTCTCCAAGGCGGCACGGGATGATTTGCCGAGTGATACTAGATCCATGTTAGACATGATTGAAGGGACCCTGGTCGGAAACACTCACATAAAATGGCCGAGTTGAGTTCCTCGGCAACCGCAACTCGTCCTGTCCTATCCAGCAGGTGGCTGACCTGCGGCTCTTTTAGAGGATTCCGGTATGCCACCAGGGCCCAGATATCGTCCAGGGCCCTGGCAACCTCTTTCCGCGGGTCGTTGGCAAATTCTGCCTGAAGGGTCTGGCCATACTCCAGCATGTCGCTCTCGAGCTCAACCAGCTCGGGCGGCATCTCGTCGCTGTCGCCCCAAGAAAACTCTCCGCTCCCATTCATGTCCATGTCGATGTCTTCGGGAAGGTTTCCGCTTCGTCCGTCCCTCCTCATGTCGTACATCATGTTCATTTGTGCCGCCTTCCGCACCATCTCGATAAAGCGTCTGCATCGTAATCTGAAGTAGACGCGCTCGTTGTCACGGAGCACATGGGGGTAGTACGCGTTCGTTAACTTAAGACCCCGGTCGATATCACCCTCCAAGATTGCTATCCGTATGCCTGGACAATGTCAGCTTTGTAGGTCATGTAAGTGTCGAAATGCCAACTCACGTTGTCGGTTATTGGCGTCTTCGTCGTCTCTTATATTAACGCCGGCGACAGGGACGCTTGGGTCCAGGTTGAGCGTCTCCTTTTGCAGTCTCATATCTTCTGCAAAAGCACGCGCGGTTTCCACGTAGCCGTCGTGTTGGAGGAACTGGAGAACAAGAGCCTGGATGAGATCTGTCTCGCCCATGCCAGAGACCAGGGTCGACGTATCCGTGGCTTGAATGGCCTTGTGTGCCTTTTCGCGCTCTTCCTAATAAGGGGTTAGCAAGGCTTGATGATAGTCCGATTCACGAAATACATACCCGGACCATGTCGTCGATATTGTACACAAATGGCGTATGGCCAAAATTGGCACGAATGCATTCACCGGGTTGCTTCAGGCTGACAGCAGGGAAGTAATTCTTGCCCCGCGCAATCTCATGAAAGGCAGTTCCTGGATGCATGGTTAGCGTCGTGCCAGAGAAAAACATGCCTCCCTAACTCACCAAGCTTGACACCGTTCTTGGTGAAAAAGGCGGTCCGATCTCGAAAGTTGATGCCGCAACCGATTACATCATCCTTGTTGTACCGCGGGCCGAAGTGACGGCCGATGTTTTGGCCGGTGAAGCATCGTCCATCGTCGCCGTGATATCCCCATGCCTCGGGCTCCCAGCCCATCGGCCGTGAGAGCGTTGCTGTCTTTGTCGAAAACCCGATACCGATCTTCGCACTAATCGTCCGTTAGCACCTGTCGCCGCCACGATTCCCTCCACGTCCCAAAGTGGCATGGCATCATTTCACGTACTCTTCTCGCTTGGCTGACAAAATCTCAACCTCGAAGTAATAAAGTCCGCCGAGGGCGGGCATGTAATGGTCGGCGCGAACTGCACATGCTTCGTGTTCGCGTTCTCGTTCACTCTGGTTCTTAGACCCCGTGTACTTGACGACAAGACCATTGTCTTGGATCTCGATGCCACCCAGCTTGTCCTCGTCGTTCCACTTTGTGGGCAGGGGAGGCAGAGATTCGTTGTCGTCTATCGGTTGCTGACGTTCGATGACGGTGTGTGACATGCCTCGGTGAGAGCCCGACGAAGGGGGTTGCGGAAAAGTGGTCAGATGGCGAAGGGTGCCGTTGGCCGTCGCTTCCTGGACTATGGCCTTGGATCGATGCGCCCATTCGAGCTTGCGGATGTATGTTGACCCCTCGAGGTACGAAGGGGCGAAAAACTTGTCTTCGTCGTCACCCTCTGCGGCGTCGTTGTTGTTCGCCTGAGGACGCACGAGTTGTTCGAAACCCCGGGAGAAGGTAGGCAGACCGTCTCTCCAGGCGCGGGAGGCGCTTCCATCTTGGGCGGCGTCCATCTCCATCCCGACACCTCCAGCGTCCGCAGAAACGTCAACCGTTCGATGGCCAGCCGAGTCGATTCGAGCGGATTGCGTGTAAAAGTCGATGAGCGGGCCCAGGTCACCTGCCTGGGCGGTATCGGCGATGCGAGAGCGCGGTATTGGGGGAGTAGCCGAGGATGATGAATCGTGCGGGAAGGAGCCGGCCATGACCCTATTCACCTCGAGAAGGAGGCGGGAGGTGGAAGCAGCCGCACACGAGAGGAGGCTGCAGATATGGCGGACACGACGGGAGGCGAAAGAGGCGGGCGGGATCGAGGACGGGTGGATGAGGTGAGCGGTTTGAACGGGGAGATGAGTTGATTCAAACGGGCGTCAATCAACAATCAACGAGCGGTTTGCACTTTAAACCAGCAAGCGTCGTGTTGGCGAGTGCGTGTCGTCGTAGACTGAACCGAGTCGAGCGGAGAACGGAGAGCGGTTGGGATGGGGTGGAGGGTGGAGGTGCTTTGGGTGGCTTCCGTTAACGTGCCGTCACCATACTGATGGGACCCGCTTTGCCTGCCTTCATCCCTCACCTGAAAGCGGAACGGTAGTGGCGCCGCTTTAGACAAACAATGCGATGCTTATATCTGTATCCTCTGTAACTTATAAATGCTTCTCGTTTTATCTCGTAACTGGCAGGCATCATAGACACCTGTGTCTCACTTTCGACTGAGCCACCTGATGGTTCGTTGACGTCTTGATTCAGCCGGTGATTCTTTCTCTGTGGTACCTCACTAATGCACCACCTGGGTAATGGGTACTACCTTACTCCGTACCGTACCTGCGAATTCACCCTCTTCGTATTAGCGCTCGCCTCGGATCGGTACGTACCCCGCCGCTTCACGGGCACTGCGCCATCCATCGCTGTAGATGAGGACTCCCATTCTCAGAGAAGGCAAACGAAAATCAAGGAAATGGTTGCAAAATCGAGTAGGGACATAGGATATTCCGTTGAGGATGAACACGTAGAAACCGAGGTGTACCATCACTGATATCCCCAAAGTTTCTTGTCTGCAGTCGTTGTTCGTCCCAACCTGCTGGCCAATAATGTCGTCTCCAACTCAGCCGAAAGATGCAGGGGTCTGGTTGGCGATTAGCGACGAAAACCGCCTGAGCCGAATTGCATCAGGTTGCAAGCTGCCTTGGGTTGTTTGTTAACAGCGCAATCGCGATCGATAACTCCCAACTCCTCCTCGTCACGAGGGCAAAATTTCAAAATCGAACTTGGACGTGATGGCGAGAGTCCCTCTCTGCATGTGCCCAAGCCCCCGCCCCCAAGCTACTGGCGCTTTCCGCTTTACTCAAACGAGCCTGCTACCCTTCTTCGGTCTTGTCGCCTTCCCGTCCCCGCCGCTTTTGCGCGGCAGAAAAAGTTGGTGATCCTGGGGGTAGATTTTCCTCTGCGGGCAGCCGCCCGTGTGAGCTCAAAACGTTCGTTCTTTCGGCAGCTTCGAGTTACATAGCCGGCATTGTCTATGGATTCGGTAGCAGAGTCGTCAGGTGATCACGCCAGTTTGGAAATCGAAAACCATCGGTTGTCGTTTGCTGGCCTTGGCGGGTTAGATGCATGTCGAGCTTGCCAACGGCAGGATGAAAATGAAATGTGACTGGATCAGGGATGCTTGCGTTGGTGAGATGGATGGATGGATGGGCGTCAAACAGGGTGTTGATGGCTTGCTGGCCTTCTTTCAGCTGCCCTCATCCACACCAGAACAAGCAAACGGGATGAAAACCATACCCAGGCTTCAAACGATGAAAATTGCATCGCAAAATGCAAAGTACAAAGTACCTCCAGGTCCTCATCAATTCGAAGCGCCGACTTCAAGTTGTCTCCCATCCCGCCTCGGAGCCCCTCCCGGCCCGGAATTGGCTGACTAAGCCGGGCGACAACCACAGACCACCTCTTACCCAGCATCGAGACCAGCACAAACTCGACTCGTCCGTCATTTTTCGATCCAGAACACAGTATCCACATGCAGCCATTGGACATGCCCATCCGCTCCATCACGAGCTCAGCTGATCAATCTAGAAATTTCCATCCAAAAAGTCTCGAGCCAGAATCCCAACCGTGGCGAGCGAAACGGGGGTTTTTGACCCCCCCAAAACAAGCGAGGTGTGAACCGCCGGACCACGCCGCAACAGGAGTTTGAGAAAGTGACATGATCAGAGTTGGCACGACCAGCTGTCCGCCAACGGGCTGAGGAGCACTCTGGAGGGAGCGAATTTTTTCCCTCACGACAAACCATGAATCGGTGTGGCTCGGATGCCGCCCGCAACTCAACCCGATGCCACCTTGCCCTTGGCAGTCAATCTCCTCGGAAACCAGGAGACGACCGTCAAACGGCACATTTTTCTGCCCACGCAATCAATGTCACAGTCGCATCAACTTGATTGAAACTTCATTTGCTTCATTAAGACTTCCGTTCTGTGTTTCGAGCCCTTACGGATCTTCTCAGTCTGGAACGCGGCCTTTGACCATAATATTGTACAGAAACCAGCCACTCAATCATCCATTTACTCCCATTTGCCTTCCTTTTCGGAGCCATCCTGTTATCCTCCCAACGCCGTTGAAACTGAAATCGCAGTGGTGAAAATCATATGCCGATAACCCAGACGCCCTCTCCTCGTGTAAAGTCTATCGAGGCATGCCTTGTCCATGTATCCGACAAGGACCAGCTTTGTGATGCCGTGAACTCCGCCGTACCGTCGCGGTGTGTAATTAAAAACAGTCCCGTAGGTTTTCGGGGACAAGAGGAGCTGAATGGCCAGCTCAAGCTTAAGAAGCAGCAGCAATGGGCATTGGAGTCACCGCGGGCGCAGACGCTGGCGCGGGAGAGGAAGGGTTGATGCTAGGAGCGCTCTGCATCTCGACGTCACCTCCGCTGTTGCTGGCGCTGGCGCTGACCCCTTCCTGTCCGTTGACCTTATTCTCCTTGCTGCTGCTGTCGGCAGATGGGACGGCCGACTCTTCGGTGCTGGAATCGGGAGCCTTCTTTTGAGGAGCAGTCCATCGGGGAATCTCCCAGGCAACACCGGTGAAGCTCTTGAGCTTGAAGCCGCCCTTGGCCCATTTGCGGCAAGGCTTTCCGGAGCGATCGAGGGCGCGCAGGCCAGCATTGATGGCACCTTGGTTGGCTTTGGGGCCGAGTTTGTGTCCTCCTACCGTTCGGCCGACAGCGGAGTGATCGATGGTACCGTCCTCGCTATTGACAGCTGTCAGCATTGTCGCCTTCTGGTGGTTTGGGAAAGAAATTGGGGACATGACGGCTGGCGTCCCCATGCGTATAAAAATTGAAACTTACAGTCTGGGCTTCTTCTTGGGGCCTGGCTTTCCTCTCGGCCTGGGCGTACCATCTCCATTGGCGGCTGAGCGCTTCACGCCCTTCTTCTTAGGGCCGTCGGGAGGTCCCATGGCAGACGGCGCAGGAGTGCCATCGCCGTTGGTTCCTTCGGGGCCCGGCGTGGCAGCATTGGAGTCGGTCGCATTATCGCCAGTCGAGGCGGGTCGAGTCGAGGGGGCATCGGGGACAGGCGAATCGAGCGTCTCCTTGGTGTCTTTTTCGGGGGAGTCCTCCTTGATTGGGACGGGCTTGAGGCCCAAAGCCTCGCGTAGTTTCGCAGGTGAGAGGTTGAGGGAGACGAGCAGAGTCGGCTTGGCGCCAGACTTGCGACGGCCGTTGGCAGACTTGGCTGGAGGAGCCATCGCGAAGGGTTCTTGGTGGTGTTGAAGGTGTTGATTTGCTATGGGGAGTGGTGAGGCGGCGACCCGGCAAGGTGTTTGGGGTGGCAACGCTCTCTTGAGATGATGATGGAGGAGAAGGGGAAGTAGGCGAGCGCGGGTCAGCGGCCTGAGGGAGTTTTGGGGGATGGTTTGGTGACGGGAGCAGCGGCAAATGACCAAGTGCTGGTGGTGATCGGGCGGTGGTCAGGGGTGGTGGGCTTGGGGGCTTGCGTGGAGCGGAGCGGGAGATTTGTTAGTAGTCGGCGTTGACGATGGTCATGGCGGATTTTTGCTGGCGTGGTGGTGATGGGGATGGGAGCAAGGCGAGGGCGATGATGGAGCGATGCGAAGCGTGGGCGAGAAGGGGGAGACGATGAAGATGATGAGGGAAAAGTGGAAGAAGGGAAACGGGGGGTGGGCGTCGTGCCTTTCAGGATTTGGGGCCTTGGTCTCATTGTCATTTTCATTTTGGGGCCCGGAGGCGGCGCACAATAAAAAATCGGTTGGTAAAGGTTCTTCTTGTTCGTGCTCGCACTGGCACTGGCACTCTCGCTGCCATTTGGACGCGGACGCGGACGCAGAAGGCAGAAAACCGATCCCCAGACGCCAGCGCTCACCAGCCGCAACGACTGACGCCAGGACTTTGCGACGGGGGGGCGAGGTTCCGGGGCAGCGCCTTTCCCGATGCGGCCTAGCGCGTGCTTGGTTTATGCACTTAGGAGGGCTTATCGAGGGTTGTCGCCTCGACAAAGGGATGGAATGGATCCACAAAGACATGCATTCAATCACTCTTTTCGCAACCATGCTCCTTTATTGCGGTAAGCCCCGGTACGTACCTACCTTGTACCTTGCCCTTTCCTTTTCAATGGCTCCAAACGGGATGCGAATGGTGGCACACCTCTTGTCTCCCGTGGGATCCACCTGCCGTCCCTTTGTCCACTGAGAGCAGTTCCTCCCGTTTGTCTGGCGGCGCACTGGCCAATGAGAGGTCGATATGGCCTGACGGCGAGGGACGCCCTGGGTACGTACCCTGCAAGAGAGTCGGAGACGACCTGACGGAGTGGGTCTGCGGTACGTACCCTTAAATGAGGGAACCTGAGACCTTCAAATCCCTTCCACTTCTCGCCAGTGCCTTGCCTGCCATGCCTCTCCATCACCGCAAAACCCAGTCAGACCGCCCAGATTGTATCGGCCATGGCGCGTTGGGCCTCTGGGGACTGGGCTGCACCTAACCGTGGATGTGTGTCACCGCTCACGCACGCCAATGGACCGGCAACACGCAAGCCATAAGCCAACCAGCCATTCATTCATTCTCTCGCCGTCGGCCAAAAGAACAAGGCGATGCATCACAGGCCACGTCTCTCAATGTGAATGCGCCAACTCGCGCGCTCCGACGCCGGAAGCTCCCACCCTGATGGGGATTGCTCACGCGAGAGTTTTTCGTGACCAGGCCATGACGGAGGGACGGAGCATCGGAGGCGGGAAGCTGAAGAGAAAAGCTGGAATTTCCCCTCATCACCTCCGGAAAAGCGACCAGGAAGAGAGGGTCACGCTGCTCATCGTGACAACCTGACGGACCACACAACGGGCGTCGAAGATGGAGACGAGCCCCTGCTTCTGCCTCTCTCTGCTTCTACGTCTGCCTGCTTTCGCTTCACGGTGGCGGATTGCGTCGACTTTGATGCACCACGCTGATTATATTTCAAGCCATTATTATCGGCAGCAAAGCAAAGCCCCCCCAAGGATGAGATGAAACTCTTCCCCCCATGTTGGCGAGTCATCTCCGGCTAGACACAAAAGCCTCCTCTCCCAACAGTCCGACTTGGTCTCATCGTCGTGGACGGAGATGGTCTAGATCCACCAAACTCTACCGACTGCGCCAGCTTACTTTACGGATACGTACATGTCGTCGCCCTCTTTCCAAAGCAAAGTTGCTCCCACCAGCGAGCGAGTGATGGATGCGATGCCGAAGGGGGCGAAAAAGAAAGGTTGGGTCATTTCAGCGACATGGCCTCAGACACCAACGCCATCTTCCTCGGTATTGGCGGCATTTTCCACTGATTTCTCTCTCTGCATTATCTACCTACGGTAAGCAGACCGAACCGTGGGAATCATGGATTCATGGCACACAACGATAAACCCGATGATCCCGGCAATTCGCCCAGCCAACCCTCTGCCCACAACCAAGGAAAAAAAAGGAGCGAGTCTCGACTGCGCGGATTTTGTCACGTTCCAGAACCAAGATGCCGATGCAGCAGCTCGACAGTGCATGCATTACTCCTCTGAGCAATTCTCCCACCGTGAAGATCAACCGCGTGCTTTCGTCACAACATTCCACCTCGCCCTAGCCTCAACAATCCCTTGCCTCATTTATTGGTGATGCGTCTGCCTGCGTCGCTGTGACAGCTCAGCCGCACTTTAGGCTGAGCACGGCAATACGAAGTAGAGTAAAAAGTCTCACCCAGGATAAATGACCGCCTCCTGCTGGGAATGAAATGCGCATTTACCCGTCATCTGGACCAACATCGTCTTCTTGACTCAAGCTGAGACTCCACGATGCCACTCGTTGCCAGTGCAAGATGTGGAATGCGTTGCTCCTCGCGACTCCAGAAACTACCCGAGGGAAAAGATGGGATCCTGTTCGGAAGATAAGTATATATGTGATGGAACATGTTCGTGAGAATGGCTTCAGAAGTAAGCAAGCTTTATACTCCAGTCTTATTACTCTCACAATGGTTCGCATCCATCACTTCCTCGGTCTCGCCCTCCATTTACCTCTCGGTTTACTGGTTGTCGATGCCAGTCTTGTCGGCGACAGAGCCAATAAGCCCGGCGTGCTTCACGAGACGAGCCATCGCAACGGCGCACTTGACTTTCGCCGAAGCCTACTAGTTGCGAGGGACCTGGTCGAGGTCCGGGAAGAGACTGTCGAAGTCTCTGTCGAAACCCTGAACGATATTCTCAACCAGATCAAGGCGCTCGAAGATAGAGTCTTGGCTCTATTCCCCTCTGGTTCCAGATATACCTCGGCCTCTCCGTCCAGCACTCAAATCGAAAGTCCGTCCCAGAGTCAGCTGGACGGGCAGGCAGCAAGCTCATCGATATCCAACAGCCTGTCGGGCGGTGCCTTCATTGAGACGGCCCAAACGGAAAGCCCGACTTCGTCTGCGGATATCGAACTCGTTGATGATAACTTTTCCGAGTCCATCGCCGTCAACTCGGACTCTACAACGTCTACCCGACGCTCATCGACAGAGTCGACTCGGAGCTCTGGTGATAGAGACGTGTTGCCTTTGGAGACTTCCGAAGTGCCCACGGCCGAACAGACAGGAGACTCTGGGGATGGCCAGCTTTATCCCAGTTCTACTGCAGCATCGTCTATGGTTGAGACCCGAGGTCCTGACTCTTCCGAAGACGCTGCCACAACACAAAGCTCCAGCCCGGGAAATGGAATTTCTGGGGACAATGATGAGAACGGGGTGAGTGAGGGCAATTCTCTTATACAGGAGTCTGATTCCGCAACAGGTGCTGCTTGGGTCACGGCCCCTGGACAAAACTCTTCGATAACCAGCATTATCAGCATGCATGACGGCGCAACGGGATACTCTCGCACCTCGTATGCGGCTGACGGAAGGACCATTTATTTCGACACGCCAGAGCCATATACCAGCACAGCTTCCTCAGTCGGGAATGGACAAGGATCGACTCTCGGGGATCCTACAGACTCTCTTGCATCACAGAGCTTCCAGGAGCTGACGACCATCACATTCACATCTACAAACACAAGAAGTTCAACCGTCGTAATGACAACGACCCTCACCAAACTACTCCCTCTTCTGCAAACTCCCAGTTCGGCAATCTTCTTTGAGAGCATGGGACATGCCAACACGACAACAACTCGCTTCTCGTCGGCCGACCAAGCCGCAGCGGGAACACCGACACTTGAATCAGAAACTCCCTCATTCGTCTCTCCTATCATGCGTGTTCCAGGACACAATGCCACTGCCGAAGGGTCCCTCCCAAGCGGCTTCAGAACCTTGTCGAAACCCACCAGCAGTGTGGGGGAGGAGGCATAGGATTTGGAAGGATATGTAATATAGGCTCGGGGAGGCTATCTTCAACTGTTACGGCTTGGGCTGGGCATGGGAATAGAAAGAATTACGTACGAAATAATGACGAAGGGAATGATAATGGGCGATTTCTCAGTTCTCCTTGGCCGGACAGCGAGTGACTGCAAGGATGCGGAGTCGGCACAGCCGACAACGGACCCTCCCCCAGATAATGCAGGGCGTGGGATCTCAAATCTCGCGGCATCTGGACGTCGTCGGCGGGCTCCAATGTCACGGCTCGCATCTCGAATGTGTGGCCGTGGACTGGTCCGGGGCCGGAGTTGGTGGCCTGGCCGGAATCTTTCCGGCCACTGCGCCCCACTCGTGGCCGGGCAGTCTCGGTACCTTGTGGGGCACCTTCCTTTATCTCGTCCGGGTCGATCGCGCCTGCCCTCTCTGGACAGGGTCAACTGCCGCGATTCTCGCTACACGTGACGACGGAAGCCGACTTGTCAAGAAGACGAGAGCGGGATCTGAGATTTACGTATGCCGTCAGTTATTCGAGAATCCAAGTGCAGTCTTCTTCGTCGTCTTCCCGCAAAAGCAACCCCTCAAGCCGGCGTCAATATCGCCTCCCGAACCCCGCGATACCCTCAACCACCATAGGTTGCCCAGACGTGTCACGATTACGAGCGCCCGTCGCCATGCACGGCAAATGAAGGGTCCCCAAGTGCATTCTGTTACGTTTTGGAGGCGCGATAGGGTCTGCTCGTGACCTGCCTCCGTCCGTCAACCACGCCCTACACAATCTCGCCGAGTGCCAATGGCGCTGGTTCGGCCTCATGCTCCCCCGCTTGTATGGCCGGAACGGATTCCGGCCACGGCGTACTTAGGCGGCGGCGATATCCAAGGAAAACGACGAGATGAAGAGATCAGAAATCAACCAGCAATCGCAGCTACTCAATTCTCTACGACTTCTGCCTCTTTGTTCTCAAAAGACTTTGCCCCTTTTCACTCGACATCATGGGCTCTCTTGGTCGCACGCCTCCCTTTCAGG
The DNA here is from genome assembly GCA_024115155.1 of Thelonectria blattea. NCBI lineage: Eukaryota > Fungi > Ascomycota > Sordariomycetes > Hypocreales > Nectriaceae > Thelonectria > Thelonectria blattea. The sequence goes on from JAMQMW010000916.1 coordinate 105,614, forward strand.
TCCTGGACGATACTCGTCCAGATGACCAGTCCCTGCCTGCCTTTATGGTGTCTACCACACGGGGTTTCCTCCCTCGTATGGACCCCATCTTGACACTTCCCAAGGAGTTTGACGTGTTTGAGTCGATCCTCCAGCGGATGCCCGTCAAGACCCTGTCAGGGGAACCGGGGTTGCTTGCTCAGTACAAGCTCGGCGAAGTGGTCGACAACGAGCTGCCCGACTTGACTGCAGCCGTGGACAAGTACAAGGACAACCTCCCTCTCCAAAACGCCCTCTACCGCGACTACTCATTCCTGGCCTCAGCGTACCTGCTTGAGCCGTGTCATCACCGGTTCATCAAGGGTGAGCCGTATGGACTTGCTCGACAGGTCTTGCCAGCTCAGATTTCCCTTCCCATTTCGCGCTGTGCCGAGATGTAAGTAATCCACACTCGTTCCTTCTACTCATGGGAGATTCCGTCACTAACAGACCGTCAGCTGTGGCTTCAAGCCCTTCATGGAGTATGCCGGCTCTTACGCCCTGTTCAACTATCGACTGGTCGACCCGGCTGCCGGCATGGACTACTCCAACCTCCGGTTGATCCGGGCCTTTGAGAACGGTCTGGACCCGTCCTCATCTGAGGCTGGCTTCGTGCTCGTACACATTGACATGGTCAAGAACTCGGGTCCATTGGTGGCAGGAACGGTGCAAGCCCTGAAGGCAGCGGCCGAAACGAACGCTGACCCCCAAGAGCGACGCACCAAGTTCAACGAGGGCCTCTCGGGGATCCTCCAGGCGCTGCAGAAGATCAACCGCACCATGGAGACCATGTGGAACAAGTCGAAGCCAATGGAATACACCAGCTTCCGCACCTTCATCTTCGGCATCACGTCGCAGTCCATGTTTCCCGACGGTGTCGTGTACGAAGGCGTCAATGGAAATAAGCCAATGTCGTTCCGAGGCGAGAGCGGCGCCAATGACTCCATCATTCCTCTGATGGACAATCTACTGCAGGTCCCAATGCCCAGCACCCCTCTGACGGAGATTCTCCAGGACTTCCGCGAGTACCGCCCCAGCAACCACAAAGGCTTCCTCTTGCACGTCCGGGAGCGCTCGCTCGAGCTGGACCTGAAGAACTACGCGCTGGGCGGGCACTACGCACGGCAGCAGAACCACGCGCTGACGGATGAACACAGCCAGCTCTTGCGTGAGTCGGTCAGTCTGTGGCTGCAGATCCTTAACCAGGTACGCGACTTCCGATGGCGCCACTGGTGCTTCGCAAAGGAATACATCCTGAAGAGGACTTCTCACCCAACGGCCACTGGTGGCAGCCCCATCGTTACCTGGCTGCCGAACCAGCTGGAGGCGGTGCTCAAGGAGATGGTGGCCGTGGACGCGGGCGGCAAGGCGCTTGGCGGAGGCGGGCTGGGTAAGGTGTGTGAAGATATCATGGACGCAGCTTTGAGGCAACAGGATACGCTGCAGAAGGAGGTGGCCAAGTACTGCGCCGAGAGGGGGGTTTCTCGATCTTGAGGAGGATGAGGGGCTTTGGGGGGGTGGCAGGGTGGTAAGAGATTGTCATGGGATTATGTTGACAGATATCTTGAATGTACGCTTGTTGAAGTCATGTTCGATTCGTATCTCTACGTAGTATGAGCACCTGAGCGATATGCAAGGGGTTGAAGAACGGGAGTCGAACCAACAACCCGCATTCAATGATAAGTACGGATACGGCCAACAGTATCCGTACAGCTGATGAATAAAAGCGGCACAAGACTGGAGCACGTACAATTCCCAAGCGAAAGGCGTTATGCAAGCCACATTTTCCCAGTGAAAGCTCCGGCGCGGCAACGTGCTGCAATCAATTAAGAGAATTGATTAATTAATCAATTTACCCTCACGTCAAGGCGCGAACTCGTGGACCCTGAAAAAGCCCCCCAAGGTCCCCTGCAACTAAGAAGGATTTACCATGCCGCTTCAGCCTAGGAAACATTTGGGAGTCGGCGCCGGGCCGAGTGGGAGTCGAGGGTCGGAGAAAGGCATGATCCTTGTTGGAGTTGTGGCGGTGACGGAGGAAGAGGAGGAACTGGAAGGAAGAAGAGGATGGGAATAAGGAGGAAGAGGAGAAGGGGCTGTGTATTCTCAGCTGGATGCACGACACCCTCTTCAACAACACCTGATGAGGATTGCGACGGTGGGTTGCCGTATTCTCCATGCTTCATGCATGCTTCCTCCAGACAAATTCATGTGCAAGACCCAACTTGGAAATGCCGAATCGCCGAGAGTTCGATTTTCAACACATGCACAGCGACGTCAATAATTCCAACGGGGTTTCACATCGGCTTCCTCTTCGGCTCCCTCTCTCCTCTGCACCTAACCAACCTCCCCCATCGGATGAGGCATTATCATCAGCTTAGAACATGCGCTGTACAGCAAAATACGAAGAGGCACACTCCAGATGGGACATCATAGGGTGAATGGCGATGGCGATACGGCAGCTGCAGGGCCGAGACCTCCTTCCGTCGCTGCAATAGGCGCAACGTTGGAAGGTGCCACCCTCCTCCCACATTAGCACCCCGTTTAGGGAGGTGGTGCTTGGGTGTGCTGGAGAGAGCCCACCAAGTCTGACGGTCCCCTTCACTCCCACGCATCCTCCACTCAAACAAAGACGGCGACGATTGCATCCCTGCGCTTCTTTTACTAAGAATGGATGGCTCGGCCAGCCTCGTCCGAAAGCTGACATGCATGATGAGTTAACCCGTTTGCGCTCTCGACCGCGCGCCGAGCCTCCTCTCGCAAAGTCTTCAATTCTCCCTCCCTCATCCTCTTCTCTCGCTCTGCTTCCCCCTGGTTCATGCCCTCAGTTGCACGGTTCACCATCGTCGGTCCGTTTTTGCCCTCTGTAATGGGTTACTCTGCGTGCAGCATGGTCTGATTGATCTGTTGATCCCCCGCCGCCTTCTCCCGTGAACAAAGGAGACCGAAAGACGCTTCTCACCATCTCGCCATGCGTCTCCTCTTGGCTTGCTGTCTCGCCTTGGGCCTGGCTGCTGCCCAGGGACCATATGGCGCCGTCGACATTGCCCCGGAGGGCTTGATGCCCCGATTCTTCCTCGACAAGTCCAACGCTGTCGCCAAACGAGGCCTCGTCTGCGGAACAGATCAGCACAACTGTAAGTCAACCGCCAATTCGGCCCCCCAGCACCGCTGACTCCCCCCTTTGCAGGCCTCGACGTGGGCCATGCCGACGGTTGTTGCGATAACGACACCTATTGCTACATTAACAGGAATAACACGCTCAAATGCTGTCCCATCGGCTCCAACTGCGTCAACGACTCCCCATGCAACTCGACCGCCTATTACTGCACCCGCACCGTCACCTCGGACGGCACCGCCGCGGCCCGCGAGGGATGCTGCGGCCGATCTTGTCCCCAGACGAGCGTCTACCTGTGTGCGAGCAGTCTCGGCGGCGGGTGCTGCTCCTTTGGCGCCGACTGTCGCGCGAACGGCAATTGCGCCTCCGTCAAATCGACCTCGACCTCGGCTTCGCTGACACCCATCGCCGAGGGCTGCACCACATCCCAATTCAAGTGCGCCGATGGCACGGGATGTTGCGACAATACGCAGCACTGCACTCAGGTGAATAATACCGGCTATTGCGCCGCGGGCAATCCGGCCGAATCTGCTTCCATCATACCCGACCCCGACAGTGGCGGCCTCTCCAACGGCGCAAAGGCTGGCATCGGCGTTGGTGCCGTCGTCGGAACCAGCATCATCGTGGGCGGCCTGACTTGGCTGTGCATCTCGAAGCGCCGACAGCGCCAGCGCACCCTCAGCCACGAATACAACCTCGATGGCACCGGAACCGGGGGCCACGACGCCGCAGCCGCCGACGGGATGACGGAGGTTTCAGGTCCCGACAGCCGGCGCCAAGGTCTCACGCAGGACTACTTCGGCCCCGATGCCGTGGCGGGGCCGTTCACCGAGCCCGGTGGTGTCACCTCGTTTGAAACGTCGCCGGGACAGACTCGAGCGGTGCCCACGCGACCCGAGGGGCCGGGCGACATTGCCGCCCCCGTTGAAATTGACTCGACGGCTATCAAGGAACGTACCGACGACGATATGCTGTCGCCCTACTCAAACTCTAGTATCCAAGCTACGCCACAATCCGAGAACATCAACGGCCGCTTCGAGCTGTACGGATCTGAGCAACGAGAGCCGCTGTCGATCGTCCCGACGCCCCAAGACACCACACCTCAACCCACACCTCAAGAAAGCCCAATCATCAAGCCCGCGCAACCGGCGACGTGAGCTCAGAGTCGTGTGCGATGATAACCCGAGGGACGTGCCCTTTTATTTTACTAAGAACGCCTAAGATCCTGTTCATACCGAAGAAGAACCATCCAAATTCTCAACCAGAGAAGAAATCCATACATAAGAGACGATTACCAGGACCGACTTTGCCTTGAACTCCATGCGATATAAAACCTTGTCAGAAAAGGGAAACAAGACCACCAGAGTGCCGTAAACGCCGAGGACATGGTCATCCGGAAAGAAGATATGCGAGAATACAATGACGGAGGCTAGGAAATGACGAAAAGACTGCCCCGACCTCAGCAGACAACACCGTCAAAGGGAGCGCAGTTCCGAAGGTCCTTAACGAGGTCTTCGACGCTGCTCAGGTGCTGGCTCAACAGCTCCTGTTTCTCCTCGGTGGTGAGGGTGAAGTCGGATTCGGGCGAGGCCGGCTTGGGGCGGCTCTCGGAGGAAAAGGCGCCGGCGAGCTTGCTCGGGCTGCGCTGGTGTATGCCGGGAACCGAGTCGCGCTGGTCGGCGCGGGGAATGGAGGGCATCTCGGGCATGAGGTAGAAGTAGAGGAACTCGACCAACTTGAGCTTGACCTCTCGAGCGGTAGATCGCGATTTGAAGAGGGATGTGACAGTGAGAAGGCCATCGAGGTCTTCGAAGGTGCGCGTGTTGCGAGGGGTATCGATGAGAGCAGTGACGAGGGTCAGAAGGGTGGCGGATTGAATGGCGGGGCAATTGAAAGGCTCGAGAAGGTCAAGGAGGAGCTGTAATTGTACATGTTAGCCCGGAGTCTATGGCGCAATGCGAATCGAAGCAAGAGAGATGGGCACTTACGTTCATGTTCTGTTCCCGGGAGAAGAGAGACTTGCTCGGAGGGTGCAGGAGCAGGGTGCCCTGGATGAGGTCGAGGGCGCTGAGGATCAGGAGGTCGTTCTGGCCGTCGCTGCCCTTTGCCATGAGGCGATCGAGGGTGCCGATGAGGCGCATGGCCACGTTCCATTCGAAGCCCTCCTGGAGCTTGAAGAACTCGCGAAAGGCCGGGTCGCGGCCGAGCTCGGAGAGGTCCTTGCTCTCCGAGAGGGAGGACTCGTCTGCGGCGTCGGCGTTGGAGCGGTCCGGGTCGCGGCCGCGGTTGGAGGCGGCGGCGGGGGGGTTGGAGAGGCAGATCTGGGCGAGGAGGCCCTCGACTTGGCGGAGGCCCTTGCGGACCTTGGGGCCGTCGTAGGAGGAGAGGTTGTCGAAGGCGAGGGAGAGGAGCGATTCCATCATGGTGGTTGGTTGTGTGGTGGGTAGGTAGGGAGGGAGTTGGTAGGGGTGTTGTTTTGTTTACGGAGGATGAGGGGAGGGAGGGAGGGAAGGAGGGAGAAGGATACAATGACGAGCGTAAGTAGGTCAGGTAGGTAGGTGTAAAAAGCACAACGAGGAAAGCAAGATTGAGAGAGGGTGGAGGGAATGATATGAAGACCGAGTCGAAGCCCTTTTTTGTTTTGTTTTGCAGCTGAAGAAGAAGAATGGTTAATACAAGAAGATAGAATTCGAAAGTGGAAACAAGTTCAGAAACGAATTGGGTATCAAGCAGCGAGCGATTGAATGACTGGCCGAGCCCAAACCTTTGTGGTTGAATAGGACTGGAGAAGAAGAAGGAAAAGGAATGAAGTCTTTGGGCCGGGTAGGGAAAGTTTGTATTTGTTAAGTGCATGCGCAAGTGTGGATTTCAACGTTTGGTTGTTTGTTCGCCGTTGTTGGAGGAGCGATTTCCCCAGCAACGAAGATGGCGCGGCGCCAATCATTTTTCGTGGCAGGTGCAAGGTTGTGGTTGTGGAACCTTAACCAAGTACGGATAGGTGGGGGAAGGCACGGGCTAAGGTTGAGCTGACAGCGGGTTGAGCGGGCTTCTGGGCAAGCTTCGGGAAGGAAAACGTGGATGGAGGTCACATGGCGCTGTTGATGACATGGGCTCGGATTCGGGTCACCGGTTGGGTTGGGTCGCTATGTAGCAATTCTTCAGGTGGAGTTTGGGCAAGGGCGGGCCGGTTGTGCAGAAGCGTTGGGTTGAAGGAAGGAAGGAACGACGTGGGAGAGAGGCCATCTCGGAGAGGAAATGCATGTGACTGCCAAGTTGGTGAAGTTGAGATCGATAGGACTTCAACGCCCAGTTTCCCTTTTTGGTGCCCGTGGTCAGATAGCCTTTTTTTTGCGTCGACGCCACACTGAGCCAAGCAAGGACTGGACAACACTGCCTTCTCCAGATTCAAAGTCACCCAGGCTTCCAGGACTCTCTCAACCTGAATCCCCCATCTCTCTCAAGGCAGAAAAAGAACGATGAGTTGGTGGTGGGCTGAGGTGGTGTGGTTTGCCCCAATGCCGTCCGCATCAGATGAGAATGAGATGAGAGGGAAGCTTGTGCTTTTCCAACCCCTGAAGCGACATGAATATATATCTAATAAGTAAACCTTTTGCCATCCATGGCTTG
>JAMQMW010000917.1:0-11779 GCA_024115155.1 Thelonectria blattea
CTTGTTTTTCGCATTTTACTAGTACCTGTAGTACCTGTATCGTCGCACCTGCCGTTAACAACAACGACTCGTTGTCCCTCCACATAAAAAATTATCCCACAGCCTCTCTCCTTCCCATCTTTCTCTTTCTCTCTCATCCCCTCAAGATGATGGCTCTCACTCCTTATGGCTCTACTGGGTCAACCGACCTCACCATGGCCGTCATCGGCTGCGGTAAGTCTTCCCTGATGTTTGTTGACATGGAGATGGCGTCTTTGGTTCCGGTATAAGTACTGTCCGCCGAATTGGTGTCGATGTTGTAGTACAGTACCGACGTCACATCTCACATCTCGCATCACTCTCCCTCTCCCTATCCTCCTCTTCTCTCTCCCTCGGTGGCTCGGCCCAGATTACTCATCATGGGCCATATGGCACAGGTACCATGGGCGTTGCCATCCTCAGCGGCATCCTGAACTCGCTCTCGGAGATGCAAGGGCCCAAGCCCCTGCAGACGCCCAGGTCCGGAGCCTCGACCCCCATGGAGGAGGTGCCCCAGCGACTGCCCTCGCGCTTCATCGCCTCTGTCCGCACCGCTGCCGGCGCCAAGCGCGTTAAGCAGACTCTCTGGGAGCACTCGTCTGTCCTCAAGGTCCTTCACAACGACAACCTGTCTGCCGTGACTCAGGCCGAGGTCATCCTCCTGTCCTGCAGGGCCACCGCCGTCAAGGACATCCTCAGCGAACCTGGCATTTCCAGGGCTCTGCACGGCAAGCTGTTGATCAGCGTCTGCGCCGGTGTGAGCGTCGACGACATCGAGATTGCCCTCCACGGCAGTGTCCCCTCAAAGGACCCCGCTGAGGACGGTCGATGCCGCATCGTCCGAGCCATGTGCAACAACGCCGCTCTGATCCGCGAGTCCATGACTGTCGTGGCCGAGACCAACCCCCCCCTGGACCACTCCACCGAGAGCCTCGTCACCTGGATCTTCAAGCGCATCGGCGACGTCGTCTACCTGCCGGCCGCCAACATGGACGCGTCGACCGCTCTGTGCGCCTCTGGCCCTGCCTTCTTCGCCCTGGTCCTCGAGGCTGCCATCGACGGTGCCGTCGCCATGGGTATCCCCCGCTCCGACGCCCAGCGCATGGCCGCCCAGACGATGCGAGGCATGACTGGCCTGGTCCAGCACGGCGAGCACCCCGCCCTTCTCCGGGAAAAGAACTGCACTTCTGGCGGCTGCACTATTGGTGGCGTCCTGGTCATGGAGGAGGGTCGCGTTCGAGGTACCGTCTCAAGAGCTGTTCGGGAAGCCGCCGTGGTGGCGAGCCAGCTCGGAAAGGGTGTCGAGCAGGTGAATGGCACGAGATCCGGCTCTCCTAGTTTCCAATGAGATGTTGACGACCGGCGAGACGGGATGAAATCGCGCATCGAGGCTGAAGCTCCAGTGGCATCGGCCCCTGAAGTGCAGCCGGAAAAGGACGAGTCCCAGTCTGAACCGGTCTATCAACCCGAGCCAACCATGGCTGTGAAGCCTGAGTCGGAGCCAGTTGAGGCTGAACGGGAGCTGACAGCTCTTCCCCCTCGAGCCGCCTTGTTTCTCGGCTTCCTGGCGACGTTGGAAGGCCTATGGCGTGTATTTAGAGACAATTCTCACTTTTGCTAGTGCGCATATAGACGGTGTTATAGGTTACATTTGGTTGTTAATACAAGTTTCCTCCACAACTCCGCTACCCTGAGATAGCTGCTCGATACGCCAAAGGTGCTCGGCTGCAATTATTCTATATCTCCCAAGTCCCGTGACCTGCACCTGCCTACATGTACGCATCCTCCACACGCGCCCTCTTGTTGGCACTCTCGCCAACCTCCTCCTCGCTAATCTTCCGCTTGCCATTGGCAGCCTTTGGCTTGGAGTGCTCGGAAGCGCGCCCTGCGGCCTTGAGGATGCGGGCATACTCGAGCTCCACGCTGCCGAGCGTATCTTGCAGCCTCTCGAACCTCTCGCTCGGCTCGATCTGCGCGAGCGCGTCCCTGTTGTGCCGGTAGAGGCGCTGCTTGACGAACAGCTGCCAGAGCCGCTCCTGGTGCTTGTCCGCCTTGGTCGGGTTGGGGACGTCTTCGTCGGGCGATATGCGGAGTTGCACCGAGTCGGGCAGCTTCGACATGAGGTGCATTTCCGTGACGCGGGAGAACTGGCGCGGGGCGATCTTGGCCTTGAGGCGGATGGTCTCGAGGACTTTGTCTCCGCCGACGATGAGTTGGGGGATGGAACCTGATTTCGGGACGACGACGCTGGTGTCGATTTCTAGGTTTTCAAACTCGGGCATGGCGCGCAAGAATTCGAGGTCGCAAACATCTCGCAGGTCGTCGAACGCCTCGTTGGGATCCTCGACGGTGAACTCGTACGTCTGCGGTTGCTTGTGGTAGTGCTCGAAGATGGTCTTGTAGAGACGTGCCCCGTTTCCTTTTCCCTGGAAAGGGGGGAGAATAACAAACTGCGACAGCCTCGTCCTGCACGGCAACTCGGTCAAGTCGAGGTCACCCGCCGGTAGTTCCCACCCATCCCGAGGAGACGTCGGCGGCGTCGGGGGGTTGAAGTAGTAGAAGCGGTAAATGGTGGAGTATCCGACAAAGACGTAAGAGCTCTTGGTGGCATGGCCCGTTGCTGGTTGCTTTTGGTATAGACAGAAGAATGTCCATCGGTCTGCGTCGGCTTGGTCAAACTCGCCCTTTTCGTTTTGACAGATGTAACTGCCCCCGTCAATGAAGAAGGGAACGAATATTTGGAGGCGAGTGTTTAGTTGCCTGATGGCCGGATCGGCTAGACTGCCACGCCAAATCTCGTATGTTGCGTCTGGAGCTTCGATGGTGGAGTGAAGGGTGCCCGGAGGAGTCCAATCCTCGCTGATCTGCTTGGAGCTGTCTTCAAAGTCACTCCCTTTAACAAAGGCAACTAGTTGTCATGTTAGCGCAGACATTCGCAGAACGGAATCCTTGACCTACTGCGAGGCAGATGCTGGCCCTCCTGTAAGACGCCGGCTACATCCGTGGGCTCGTCCTGGGCGCCGGTAGGCTTAAATTTCCTCTTGTATGTGGTTCGCAAGTGTGGTCGCATGTCATTAGCACGATACCGCAGGCTGACGTTCAGGTCCTTGTAACCAAAGATGGTCTCGTCGTCGCCAAAGATGGTGGCGGTATACTTCGGATTGAAGGTGGCAATATTCTGAAGCCCGGTCTTCGAGGACGCAAGAAGGCTTATCTTGATGGCATCGTTGGAGCTGGTGAGCCCTGGGAATAGTTAGCATAGGTGCCGTCTTCGAGAGCGTCGCAGTACATACAGTCCTCCATGTTTGGGATGGTCTCCATTATGACTCCTTGCGAAAATGATGAACAGAAACTCTTGGATGCGCAGTAGGAGATTATGCGACGCTGCGAATGTAGACGGGCTGCAGATTCGAGATTCGCAGTGATGAGCAATGCAATGAGTGTCGTCGCACGGAAAGTTGCGTTGCTAGGAAACGCGCCTAATCTGCATCGCGTCTCCCAGCTGACGCGATTCAATTAACGGTATCCGAATTAACGGGTTTCTCTTTAGGCCCGATATCTCAGGCACCAACATGGGTGGGATGATGTAATGCTCCAGTACGTACCTGAACTAGAGTGGCCTGTGCCCCTGTTCAGTTGTTGCAAGCCTCAGTCTGGAAGGGCCGGATTTACGCATTTATCCTCCAACCATTTCTTTCCAGGCTTCCTCCCATCGCGCTGATGGCTATGCGCCTCGACTCTTCGCCATGATACAGATCGCAAGCAGCTCGTCGCCGGTTGGCTCTGAGATCTTTTTATTGTTTTCGCTGCTCGCCATTTCTCTGGTTGTCCTCCTCATCTTACGATACTACCTCCCTCTCCGGTCGACGCCAGCCTTTTATCTGGTCCCTATCTTCTTCGCCCTTTGGCTCCCCTCGATCGTCATCATCCTCGTCCCCGTCGACCTCGCCTCGAACGCAACGCCCGGAGATGACGCCACGCGTGGGATATGGTTGCCCGAGAGGGTCATACTAGTTTCTTGGAGAATTACTTACTGGCTCACCTTTGCCTTGACTTGGTACGCCCGGAGGAAGTGGTGGCGATGCCCTCTGCTAACAATCTCAGGTTCATCCTCCCCGTCCTTGCCGAATACTCCGACGCGGGCTACCGAGAGCCCAAAGACAAGTTGATGTACTCCCTTCGAAGCAACGCCCAATTCCACCTCACGGTTCTCGGCTTCGGCGCCATCGGCCTGCTCTACTTCCTCATCTACTTCAGATCCGAGTTCAGACTCAAATCGGTCAAAGCGCTCGTCATGGCATTAGCCTACTGTTGGGGTTTGATCCTGGCCATCTATCTGATGGGACACGGCCTCGTCTCGATCCCCCGGCGCCTCATCCGCGGCGCCAGCATCAGCGGCCGCCTGCGACGCCTCCAGGGCAAGGCGCCCAAGGTCTACGAGCAGATGGAGGATTCGCTCATGCTGCTCGAGGACATCGAGGGCCAGGTATCCGAGCTCGCCCGTCGCAAAGTCGGCAGCGCCATGGGCTTCCAGGACTGGATCGAAGAGCTTCAGGAGATTGCCAACATCCCCGAGTCTCAGCCACGAGGCGTTCGCTTCAGCGCCGACGCCGACTCCAGCACCATCCCGCACGTCATCACCCAAAAGTACCTCGCCGACCTGACCCGGAAACTCGTCCGCGCGAAACATGCCAGATCTCGATACGTCAACGCCTGGAGCCGACTTGTCGCAGAAGCGGCCGAAACGCAGACCATCCTGGACTCGGTCGCATCCAAGAAGCTGGAATTTGGCGGCGAGCCAGCCCACGCTGGATGGTGGGACAAGACGACGGTGCTCACGCCCTACACTCGATACCTGTTCTACTACCACGCGCTGCCCTACGCGCAGACTTTCCTGGGAGTCTTCCTGGCGGCCGCCTCGGTCTGCATCGTCTGGTCCGAGGTGGTCAAGGTGGCGTTTCCGAAACTCTCCGTCATCCGACTCAGCGTCATCCATCACTGGGTCGGCGACAGGGCAGAGGTGGGATTCGCCGGGCAGCTCATATCGTCCTTTTGGATCTGCTACATGTGCGCCGCCGCCCTCATCTCCATGACCGAGGTCAAGGTCTGGCGCGGCCGCGCCCTCGTTAGGAGAAACACGGCGCACGAGTCAGCCTTTTGGTACGCCATGCAGGTGGCGAAGCTCACGATTCCGCTCTCGTACAACTTCATGACGTTCCTGTCGGGCCAGGTGTACAAGAAGACCATCTTCTACAAGTTCCTCGGCAAACTGATCGATCTGACGCCGCTGGGTCGCTGGTTCGACGACCTCTTCCCCATCGTGGTGCTCTTCCCCGTCTTCGCCACCCTCTTTGGCATCTACGGAAAGGTCAAGCGTCTATTCGTAGGCATGGACGTCATCGACGACGACGACGAGAACACATCCGGCTTCGGCACCGGTTCCTGGCGCGAAGGTCGCGACCTCATCAACCGAGAACTCGGCGGCAACACCCTCTTCCACCGCCGCGAAGAAGCCATCGCCAGACTAGCCGGAGGCAGCTCCGCGCCCGTCCTCTCCATCCCCTCGGCGCGCGGCTCCTCCTCGTCGCCGGCCCGCTCTCCCGCCGGCCTCCCCAGCAGTCGACGCGCCGGACAGCCCGCCCACCGACCGTATCGGGATGACGACCCGCCCGACGACGAGAACTTCTTCCAGATCCTCGGCCACCGCATGAAGAACACCATGGACACCTTGGAGACGCCGAGGTGGATGCAGGACTTTGGACAGGGCGTCAAGAAGCCCAAGTGGATGGGGGGCGACGACGACCAAGGCGCGTCGAGCAGCAGCAGCCGGACCGGGACGGATATCCGCAGGTGGTTCGGCGGCGGCGACGGCCAGATCCGGCTGTAGCTGGCTTCTTTTCAACGGTACACTTATTTCACCGCGGGGGGTTTGGATACGCCGAGACGACAAGGGTAATAGAGCCGAAACGGACGAAAGCATTGTAACTGGAGTTTTGGGGGAACGGATATTTCGGCGGTGTTTAGAGCATCATGATGATAACAGACGACCGGACATGTGAGGGCCAAGTACAGGAGCTCAAGGGCGGTATTATTAATTTTTCTCTGTAGCCAAAAAAGGTCTGAAGAATTGTAGGTAGTAGGTATATAGTTTTTTTCTTATATCGTGTATCATATCGCACGCAACGTCCTTTTCCGTGACGGGCGCATAGATTTCAGTCATAACTTTCGTATTGGTGCAGGAGAAGCAATTGGGTGAGAAGCAAATAGGTTCCCCCCGTTCTTCACGTCGGCGATAGAGGCTGGGCGCGGTTGAGCGTGTTCCATGTGTGCGTCTTGCTCATGGTGCGCTTGCGCAGGTGAAACATGATGTCGTTTTCCATCTTCTCAATGTTCTTCTCGAGGTCGGCGTCGTCGCGCTTGGCCTGCTCGATGCGGCGGCGGTCCATCCACATCCAGGCGCCGACGATGAAGAAGGTGATGGGTACGGTGACGGCGAAGTAGATCCAGAGCTCGACCGAGACGACGGGGCTGGAGTCGGGCTGGAAGTTGAAAAAGGTCATGCTAAACACCGATGCCAGGTACGTGCCGGGCAGAAAGAGGGCGCCCATCAGCGAGAGCGTCTTCATGGCGGTGCTGTCGCGCTTGCTAGCATGGGCGATGCGTCGCTGCTCGCCGGCGATTTCGAGGTTGAGGCGGGCCTCGCGCTGCGACATGATGTTGTAGAGCTGCGAAGTGTTAGCACTCGTCATATCACGGTGATATTGGAGACTCACCGCTTCTCGCTGCACCTTCAGCCGCTCCAGGGTGATGTGGATGTAGTTCTCCATGCCCGTCAACTTGACCTTGTAAAAGTCGATGCGCGAATGCATGGTGCGGTGCAGTTTGAGTAGCGTCTTCCGCTGGCCGAGCACGTCGGCCGCGTCCTGGACAGCCCACTTGACGACGAACTTTTCCAGTGCCTTTTCCAACTCCTTGGCGATAGCCAAATAAGCCTGGGGTCGCTTCCACAACACGTGTCCGTGGCACTCGACCAGGTCGCGGTTCAGGCTGTCCACCTCGATGAGTCCGTCCTGGAAGTACTGCTCGTGCTCCTCGACCTCGTTGCGCAAGCTGACGGCGTTTTCGAGGCGGCGCAGCCAGTCGCGTGCGTCGCGCTGCTTGACATCGCTGACGGGCGAGAGGTCGTGCGAGAAGATGATGATGGGCAGCAGGAGCGGATGGCCGATCTGGTGAGCGCACTCCTTGAGGTGGCCGATGGTGGTTTCCAGGTCGGCGCTGGGGGTGCCCTTGAGGAAGCCCGTGGTGATGCGCGTGGCGAAGGAGTAGGAGAGCATCATTTCCCAGCCGCGCGTTTTGCCCTTTTTGCGAACGTCCGACTTGCGATGGATGATGTGCAAGTGAGGATCCTGTTCATCATCGTCGTGCGAGCACCAGAAGAACGGCCCAACCACAGCCGTCGTCTCAACGGCACGCGCGGGCAGCTTCATGTGGTGCACCATGGACTCGTACATGTCGTGGGGGAGGGAGAGGACCTTTGGGGCAAAAGTGTCGTTGTGCTTGGCATTCTTTTGGATTCTGGAGAGTAAGAATGGGTTCGGTAAACCAGCGACGAATACTTACATGAGCCGAATGCCACTGAGCAAGGTGGTGCCCTCGCGGAGATTGTCGGGAGGAGCAAAGACGCCCTATTTACCGTCAGCGGTGCATTGGGACGAGGGATAAGAGACGTACGCGACGATGCACAAAGTTGTCAAACTCATCGTCGGTGAGGGGATGCTCCTCTTGTGAGTTGTAGAAGGGATCCTGCCATGAGTGAGCACTCGGTCAACATCAAAGGCGGATGAGGGACGTACCGAGTAATTGAACATTTCGAGATAGCTCGTGTCCTCCTCGACCACCTGGCACTCCTTAACGTAGGAGCGGAACATGAATTCCTCCATGATCAACGGCGTTGCTGATGGAAGCAAATACGGTGAGTGATGGATGATGAGTGAGAAAAGAGAAAAGATGGCTGCACTCAGTTGGACGTTGCTTCCCTGCTCGGAGGGCGCCAATGGGATTGATTGGTAAGGAAGGAAAGATGGACAAGAAAAAAAAAAGGATGTGAGACAAGGGAAGGAGCAGTGGTACATGAGAGTAAGCTGTACTGACAAAGCAGGCCAAAGTACCTCTCTCCCATGCCGTATCGACTTGATCAACTGCCTGTTTCGAGGCTGGTGCTGGCCGATCTTTGGGACCTTGGGTCTAGAACTGTCGCCATAATAAATCAGCGATTGCCCCCAGCCTCGCCAATTTTTGGGGGCCGGCTTTATGGAGGGAAAGGATGCAAGGGATTAATTATTATGATTCTTGACCAATTCGTCTCACCGTCTCACTCAATTCTCACTTACCTCTCTCCTGATTCGAGCCAGCACAAAAACGCCCCATATGGAGTACATTAGATATTCGTCGTCCCCTGTTCAAGGCCACGAGTCTATCACCATCACCCTCATTCCCCCCCTCACCTCTCATCGATATCAATGCAAGCCCCAGCCAGCAGACGATCCACTAGTTCGTAGCCAAGCTCGTTAGCCTCGCAGTCTTAAATGCACCTCCCTCGATTTGAAAGTCTGAACGTGAGCCCAGGTTAACACCAGGAACTTTTGACGTACAGAATATCACGCATCTTTCAATGTCCGAGTCGGAACCGATGTTGATTGAGCCCATTCCACTCAGGAGGTCATGTCGGTGCGATGCGGCTCGAGCATAGCTTTTTAGATTATGGCCGACTGCGATACGCAACGATGGACTGGGCAATTTGGAAATACATCCTTTGGCATTACTTAATGGGCAAACATTCGTCTCGTGCTCGTACAGTACTTCGTAGCTTCATAGCCGCACACACCCGCGTTCCTATACCAGAGGACTGACTTGGCCCACTCGTCGCAAATCAGGGAAACCTCTCGGAAGAATGCCTGATATTACATAGGTAAGGCTGCTCAGCTAGCCAACTCCTCTGGACCTCTCGTGCTTGTTGCCTCGTCTCTGGAGCGTCCGGTACCCCCCGGTCACCGGAAACTCCTTCTCGTTGTCGGACCTGCGCCTCGAATCGCGGGGACAAGTTCCGGGCGGAATATGTCCAGTCTCGGCCTTTATCGATCAATCCATTTTTACCAGGTTCTAACCTCCCATCAAGCCAGCCAGAGTCCCCCCATAACGCGCGATAAGCCGAAACAAGGCCTTAAAACTCCGTAAACATGTGTCCGTACCTATGGTTGTCAGCTTGGCTCGCATCTTCTCGGCGCGGCATATTCCACTCACTCGTCATTTGCTCCAGTCTGTCCATACTTTTCGGGATCTTCAGGATATCGGTCAAACTGGCTCGCGTCGCCAGCGCCCGCCTTGACGGGCGGCGTGTAGGGTGCGTCGATATCCTTTCGGGCCAAACGATCCCAGGTAACCTCGGCGAACCAGGCGTGATTCTTCACATCGCCGGGGCCTCCGTACAGATTGCCCAGTCGCTTCGTCAAGTCGGCCGTGATCAATCGCTCGAGGAGGTTCTGCGCATCGGGGTTGACGTAGGCAGGATACTTGACCCTGCCTTTGAGGATGTTTTCGTAGATCTTCATGGGCGATCCACTGTCCCAGAAGGGAGTGTATCCGCAAAGCATTTCGTAGATTAGGATGCCCAATGACCACCTGGAGGCTCCCATCAGTGTCTCGTTCAATCCTCAGTTCCCTCCTCACTTACCAGTCCACAGACTTGTTGTATCCCTTGTTGGAGACGACTTCAGGCGCCAGGTAATCCGGGGTACCGCAGAGGGTCCACGTCTTGTCGGGTACTCGCTTCGCAAAGCCGAAATCGGTAATCTTGAGGTGTCCATGCCTGTCGAGAAGCAGGTTTTCGGGCTTCAGATCGCGATAGATGATGTTTTTCGAGTGGAGGTACTCCAACGCCAAGGTAACTTCGGCGGCGTAGAACTTAGCGACGGGGTTCGGGAAGCGCTGCGTCAAAACGTTAGCAACGGGCGGCAACGGCCGAGGACAAATTTCAGACGTACCCCGGATTTTCTGAGAAGGGAAAAGAGCTCGCCGCCTTCGACGAAATCCATCACCATGTACAGGTTCTTGATGTCCTGGAAGGTGCCCCAGAGGGTGATGAGGAACGGGTGCTTGACGTCGGCCAACATGCGTCGCTCGTCGTTTGTGTGCTCAACTTGCTTCATCTTGACGACCTGGGCCTTTTTGAGCACCTTGACGGCATAGAACCGTTGGTTGTGCTTCGATTGGACCAGATGAACTCGCCCGAAGCTACCAGTGCCGAGCGTTCTTAAAATCTCAAAGTCGCCCAACGAGTACTTGCCCTTGGTGACGCGCAACTGGGAGGCATTGCTGGGCTGCTGCTGATGGTGCGGCTGCGACGGCATCTGCGAGTGCTGCTGCTGGTACGGGGAGTGCTGGGCCAGATCGGCGGGGTGTGTCTGTTGCTGCATCGTCGGCTGCTGTTGCTGCTGCTGTTGTGGCTGAGGCGGCGGTTGGTGATGCTGCAGCTGTTGTTGGTGGAGGAGGACGGGGTCGGTGCCGGGACTGACGGTCTGAGGTCTCGAGTCTATAGGATAGGCGCTGTTCGAGTTCGAATAGTGGTTACCCGAGGCGTCATGCTGAGGAGGGTTGATGAGGTTGCTGATGCTAGGTAGGTTTTGAGGATCATGGGGCATCGAAGCACCCGCGGGGTATGTAGGAGGATGGACGTTGACGGGATTCATCTGTTGCTGCTGCTGCTGCTGTTGCTGCTGTCGCTCGGCTTCGGACGGCGCGACGGGTTGTTGCGCCGGGATGGAAGCTGCGGAGTTGGGTTGCGCCTGCTGAGGCTGAGATTGGGCCTGGGAAGGCGCGTTGGCGGGCTGAGGCTGGGATTGGGCGGCGGCCGTCGTCGATGTCGACGTCGTGGAGGAGCGAGGGAGAAGTGCGCTGAAAGGTCTGGAGATGGACGAGGACCGGCCAGACGTGGGCGTGACGGGGCTGGTGGGATTCGAGGCCGAAGGGTCAGAATTGGCGTCCCTGGTCCGTTTTTTCTTCAGAAACCCAAGAGAAGGCATGGGGACGAGAGGAGGAAGAAGGGAGGTGGTATTGTACGAGCCTGGGCGAGGCGAGGCGAGAGGATGGAGCAAGCTGGCGGGGTTTAGGTGGTTTGGAGGGGAGTGGGTAGGCGGGCGACAAGCGGGAGAGAAGCGGGGAGCGGAAGCGGTGCTCTCAGCTCGTCGACGAGTGCGTCTGCGAGCCAAGAAGTCGTAGGCGATGACGGGTAATATCCAACGAGAAGACGTGCAACCGAATTGAGGGAGAGCCCTTGCAGATCGCGCCGGTGGCCGGATCCGTCGGTTTCGGGGGTAGGTGGACGAAAGCTACCGAGAAAGCTACCATCTATCCGTACTTCCACTCACTTTACTGTAGGTACGGAGAGTATTCGTACGGCGACGAGCAGAGGGAAGAGAGGGAGGAGGGCCAAAGACGAGGGAGGCAATGTCGTGCTGTCTGTCTCTCTGTCGGGTGCGAATACAGCAAAGGGCCAAGGTGGTCGTGGGGATGAGACTGGATGGAAGCTCGACCGGTAGCGTGTGATTGTGCACAAGGTCAAGGTCAAGCAGGCAAGCAAGCGTCAAGAGGAGCAATGAACAAGGCAGATGACGACCTCACAACGTGTACCCTTGTCGGCACCTACAAGACAACCCGTGAGGCACAGACGAGGCTTTCTTTACCCCTCAGCTCGTCGATAACGCCG
>JAMQMW010000093.1:0-15753 GCA_024115155.1 Thelonectria blattea
GAGGCGTCCAGTGCAGTTGGTGATTTACAAGCCAACGCCGGCGGACTTGATCAGAAGAAGCACACAAAACATCAGTATAAATATCGATAAACCGACAATTCTACCAGAATACTTAAGCAGCCACATACAATAAAACCCTCAGTCACCATGCCAGACTCAAACCCGTTCCCAACGCCCTTCCCCTTCACCAAGACGTGGCACACAAAGCCCTACGCCTACATCTCCCCCGAACGCCCCGAACTCTCCGTCGCCGGCAAAAACGTCGTCGTAACTGGCGGCGGAACCGGCATCGGAAACGCCATTGCGACATCCTTTGCAAAAGCCGGAGCAAAGACCCTCACCATTATCGGCCGGCGCATCGATCGTCTCACCTCGGGCGTGGACGCTATTCGCGATGCGGCACCGGCTTCTAACACGGTCGTCTCGTGCGAAGTCGCCGACTTGGCCGACAAAGCCCAAGTAGAAAAGGCATTCGATAACATAGTGTCCAAGGGCGGGAAGATTGACATTCTCATCTCCAACGCCGCCACTCTGCCCGACATTGGCCTCATGGTTGGATACGACGGACAGACGCTGATGCGCGCCTTTGAGCTCAACACGATTACCATCCTCAACGTCCTCCAGGCCTTTGCGCCGCGAGCCGGAGCAGAGGCTGTGTTTGTCAATATCTCGAGCAACGTGGCGCACATGCGGCCCATTGCCGGCATAGGCGCGTATAGCATCACAAAGTTGGCTAGTTTGAAGCTGGTCGAGCAGTTTTCCTACGAGAACCCTGAGTTCCACGTCGTGCATCTTCACCCGGGGACGATAGCGACGGCCATGAATGGCATGTTGGAGGGAGCTCCCGATGTTGGTAAGTGTTATAGTTTCCCTCTGTTGAGCTTGTCTGCAAGTACTAATCCTCCGCAGCTGAACTTCCTGGAAGCATTTGTGTGTGGCTGGCGTCCCCCGAAGCGAGGTTCTTGAAGGGGAAACTGATGTGGTCCAACTGGGATGTGGAGGAGTTGATGGCGCGAGCCGATGAGATTGAGACCTCGACGCTGCTCAATGTGAATCTGAATGGAGCGCCCATGTAATGAGCGTTCTTCCATTGGTATAGGTTTGTAGACCACTGTTACGGATATATATATGAGATAATACGCAACACGCCATCAAGTCCGCTGGGATGGAGTTCCGCTGCGGACTACAATTGAAGAACGGAGCACGGAGATCAAAGAACGACCCGATGTCTTGATTTGTCAGCCTTAAGAACAGTAATGCAATGCTCTTGCCCATTCGCAACGAAACCAAGTTTGACGAACTCGAGGAATGCCTTTTCCGTATTTGCCCATAGCTACTACCTCGCCATGGAAAAGCCGATAAAGCGCGCGAACATTGGGAAGAGAAAGGCAAGAGACATCAATCCCAAGCTCACGAGTCACGACTGACCGAAGCAGGCCTGCGATTTGTGCCACATTCGAAAGATCAAATGCGACAGCAAAACTCCAAAATGCACCCATTGCGCATTTTATGAAAAGGAGTGCACGTATACGCCAGTCAATCGGAAGGCGAGGAAAGAGAAGCAAAAGTCGGGCGCAATCGCCAACTCTCGCGATGTGGTATGGTGAATGAATGCCGCCGTGGTCTCAATCGCTGACATTGACGCAAAAGACTAACTTGGATGAACGGGAACACCTCAAAGATTCGCCTCTGCAAACCCAAAGCCATAATGCGACGGAAGAGGGTAGTATGTTTGATGCGATTCACCCACCGACAGCCATATTTTCCCTTCCACCCATGGAATCCATCCTCCCTCTGCTGGATCACTACTTCACCAACTTCAACACCTTTGTCCCCCTCTTCGACCAGAAGAGTTTCATGAAATGGGTTATAGACTGGTACAGCGACTCGTCAAATCGCGATCCCGCAACCTGGGCCGCCATCAACATCGTCCTGGCACTGAGCCTACAACAATGCCGTTACGATTCTGACGCTGGACGCAGTCAAGACGTACAGAAACTCGTTGACAACGCCCAATCCATCATGAACACTTTGGCGACAAGGGACTCGGACCTGAAAGGCCTCCAGGTCATGCTAGGCCTAGTCATTGTCTTTCAGTGCACGCTGGATGCGCGACCTGCTGCCGTCCTGACTGCAACAGCGGTGAAGCTCGCGCATCGGCTTAAGCTGAACTTGAAGCAGGGCGAGAACGACATGGACGAAGCGGTTATTGCGGAGAGAAGACGACTATTTTGGATCACGTACATTCTGGACAGGGACACGAGCATTCGCGCACGAGAGGCATATCTCCAACGTGACGAAGACATCGGCGTCGAGATGCCAACTCAAAACTGGGGGCAACAAACAGACTTTTCCACTGCGAAAGACGCCCCTAACCTCGCATTCCTCGGGCATCGCGCACAACTTGCCCGCATCCAGGGCAAAGTCTACGACTTCACCTTCTCAGTGCAAGCAAGAGGCGTGCAGGAAACCGAAACACTCCTCAACGACGGAATTATCGATGCCATGCTGGACGAGTGGAGAGGGCAGCTTCCCGACGAGTTCTCCGAAGAGAGGTTGTTCGACGACAGTTATCCAGAAAAACTGCGTTGTCATCTCTTGACCCTCCATTTCTCATACCTTCAGCTGGTTTTCAGGAACCATTTGATCTACGGCCATGGACTAGACTGGGTTCGGAATCTGGTCGAGTACAGTAGCCAATTCGGCTTGGAGGGTTATCAAGGACGGAGCGACGATCATACACTGCAACTGCCCTACAACTGGCATGAAAAGGTCGCCATGGCGAAGTCGTGCATGATGATGTTCCGAGTTGTGAATCCCGCAGACGCAGCTCTTTACTGGTAAGAAACTCGTTCTCGTGCGAAACTTATCGCTCATTCTTCCTAGGTATCTGGCCTGCACATACACATCGGCCTTGACCATTCTCATCGCAGCCAAGCTCACCGGCACAGAGCACCACCCCGATGTCCAAGCTACACCTGAGGATCAAGAAGAGTTGATCCGCGAAGGCTTGCAATTCATCCATCACATGGCCACGACGCGCGATACGAGGCTTGCGAGTATTCATGCAGCGTGCGCCGAGCTGAATCGCCGGGCTGATGTTGCGAAGCGGGTGGCTCTTGGGACTATGACTGAGCTGTTGGAGATGCCGTGGGTGGCTGACTCTGAGGGTTTCGAGCATGTAGGAGCTGAAGAGCCAAATGTGCCGTCTTCTAGGGTTCTCGATGTCCTCACCCAACTTTGTTACAAGGACTGAATCAACTATCCAGCCATGCTAGCCTGTAGGCCTTAGTCATTATTCATTCTTGATATATCGAAGCCATTTCAAGATGATACTATAGTACACAAAAATAAGACAGCCTCTCATTTCATAGGATTGAGAAAGACATGATCGTTCGTCATAGCCGTGACATTAAACCTCATCCCAACCGCCACCAACCCCTCCGCCCTCGGCACGCAAAGCATCCCAAAACTCGGCTTGAACCTCTGCCCCCGATCAATCCGTCGATACTTCATGAGTTGATTCCACGGCTGCCGCGGATGCTTGTCCGCCGTGACCGGATTCACGTTGGGCACCTGGCACCGCAGACACCGACACACCACGTCCAGATCCAGGCGCCCCTTCTCGTCGTCGTCTATCCGCAACGCCTTCCACTCGTCCTCATTCCAGGGCTCGCTGCCCCTGATGACGATATTGGGACGGAAGCGCTCAATGTCAATCTCTTCTTCTCCTGCGCGCGCGAGACGTCTGTTCAGTTCGGCCATGCTCGCCATGGAACCGACCAGCACGGGCATCATGTCTGCGAACTTGGTCGCCTCGGTGCGCCCGAGAATCTGGGGAGCGCCGCAGCCGCGGAGAACGCGAGGCGTCGGACCCTTATGCATGAGGCAGACTTGGGAGCCGAGAAAGTCGGAAAACGGCTGGCTGAGGCTGGTCGGGTACTCCCAGGCATCTGTTTCCTCGCCCCAGACGGTGGCTTTTCCCAGCGTGGTGTTTTCTGCGAGCCACTCGGGCGTGGGATGAGCGGGGATCTGGATGCTCTGGTCTTTGACGGAAATGGTGAGCTGGTCGGATTCGGCGTCAAAGGCGGTTCGGATGAGCGTCATGTTGGAATTGGTCCGGATGGTGATGAATTGGCGCGTTTCTGCCGAGATGAACATCCAATTGCGGTCCAGGTCGAGGCCGGTTCGGAGGAGTTGGGCCGACTTGACTTGGAAGCCTCGGCATGATTTGACGGGGTAGACGCGCAGGCTGACGATTTCGTCCGAGGGGGGGATTGGTGGTCGAGGGGAAGAGTTGCGGAAGTAGTGGGCGAGAAAGATAAAGGTCGTTAATGCGATTGTGATGATGGCGGCTGTGAGTAGCTGGATGCCTAATACGTGTGTGATGATGGCCATGATGATTGTTTCCAAGTTGAGGAGGGCAAGTCAGTTGGTGACGGAAGAGGCGGGGGAGATGTTGGGGAGTTGAAGAAGCTATTATTAATTTATCAGCCATCACCAATGCCAAGACTTATACTGTTTGAACATGTTTTTGCACAGTATTTGCCTCATCTCATCACTCCATCGAAATGTTGGGGAAGGAAGCTAGAGCCGCCGCCACACCTTTTGCAGCACTTCCCCGCGGTGTAGTGAATACCTACGTCCGCATGGGGAATAACGAGTCGATATTCGTACAGTACCTATGTAGATATCTTATGAATGAGCAATTCGTAATAGGTAATACCTTATGGCTTAGTTCAAAGAGGTATAATAAAAACGAGCTTGGTATTGATGCATGGCATATAGTCTAGTTCCAAATGACCATCTTGCCCGATTAAATACACGCCCACGCTCGTTTTCTCACCTTCAAGAACATCCTACCCACAGGCTGCACTCCAACTTACTCGTACCTAGAGTATACCACAGAGTGACTCCTTCACTTAAAGTCACGTAGTAGGTTGCCCATATGCCTAACCTACGAGTAATAGGAAAGTTGAAATAACACAAATCCCGTGGAAAGTTGGACTGCACTGTTGGCAAAAGGCTGGACTGATGGATCTTGCTTTTGAGATAGTCCTTGGGCTTTCTTGAACTCCATGTAAACAATCTTGACCACCGACTTACACTACATGTATACAGTACGCCTTTCGTCCAATCCAATCTTACATTCCCGATCCTGAAGCACCGTTCCCCTGCATGAGCAATCGTGGGTCGATCGTCGGAGGTGACTTTGGCCGTGGATCAATTATCGGGGCCTCCAGCCTCTTTCGCTTCCTCTCCATGGCTTCGATGAACGAAGCCGAATCTACCAGACCGACCTTGACCTTGGACTCGTCTGGAACGCTCCCGAGTTCAACCATGAACGGGCCGCCCTGAGGAATCCGAGGAAGCGGCAGATCCCTCCCGTAGGTGAGCGTCTTCCTCTGCTGCCTCCTCCGTTCCAGGGCTTCCCGATAGTTCTCCTCGGGCGACAACTCCGCCGCTCGCTTCTCGAGCGCCAGTCTCTCCGGAGTCGGGCCATTGGTCGCCGGCGGGTGTTTCCACGCGGGCATCGCATGCACCTTTAGGGTCCCGCTCTTCCACTCCCGCAGCAGCTCGTCCAGTTTGTCTGCGGGCATGGAATAGGATTGCTTGCGCTGGTGTGGCGAGAGGACCGTGATGCTCTCGAGCATGTCTTCAATCTCTTGGTCCCGCGACGGCGGGTTTCCCTGGGCGGTTTGTTCCTCGCGTAGAGCTCTTCTTTTCCTCGCGGGCTCCTGGTACGCATCTTCTGCTGCCTTGATGAGCGCGGGGTCCGGCATGGCGTAGGATGGTGGTAGCGGCTGAATCACGTAGTTTGGGTCCCGTCGGTACTCTTGCAGCTGTTTTCTGTTCCATTCTGCCGCCCGTTGGAATTGAGAGAAGAGGATGGCGTTTTGGGGATTGGTGGGAAGGCGGGGGGCATTTTGTGCGACTGCCGCAGGGTTTTGCTGTGTTGTGCTCGCGGGTTGGTCGGCCATGGTTTGGAGTGACTTCTCGTGTCTGGTGTTTGGTGGATGATGGTTTAAAGCCCTCATGGTTGCCTGTGTTGGACGTGATGAAGGAGCCAACAAGATGGCGCAGCAATTGAGATCACGTGCAGCACCTGTCACAGACTCCGGTTTCATGTTTCATCTTCCTCGACCCTTTTCGGCTTTAAATTACCCTATCCTTTCTTCAATCTTGGCTGAGAGGTGCATTTGAATGCGAAAAGATCGCATCTATTTCTAGGAACTTCTAGATACCCGTTCGGATGCGAGAATTTACAGTGCAAACTTCAAGGCCCACGTCACTGTTACTAATCATGACGAAGCCGTTTCAAATAAGTCGATCGAGTTGAAGTCTATGTTACGCTGGCCTTCATATCTATCCATTTCTGATCCTAATGAGCGAAGATCTTCCATCTCTCTCTTGCGGCAGTTCGGCATCTTTGAGTATGCATGAAACACTCCGGGCCGCCACCCCACAAGACTCGTCACCATCCACGCGGCGGTATTGTGAAATGTTTCCTCGTTGCCGACAAGCAGTAGACGTGCGTCGGTCAAGCTGGTTGATAAGTTTCGCGCCCGTGATGGTGAACGTGGCGTCAGTGCATTTAGTTGCCTCTTACTCTCGACATATAAACACGGCAAGGAAGCTACTTCCGGCGGCCTAAAATAGAGTACTCACCTTCTCTATGTTGCAAACATGTCTATCAAATCCCTATTCTCCCTGACGGCTCTGAACCTCATAGCTCTGGTCTCGTGTGAGACCCACCACCTATTTTCAGGCTTCTTTTCTGGCTCGACAATAGTTGCCCTTGAATTCGACGATATCACATCTTCTTTATCCATTGTAAAAAACATCACGACTGACGCATCTTCGGGTTCTAAATGGGTAGCCCTCGACGTGAGTTGCCAGAGTCATCCCTCGACCGGACGGATGAGGCCTCGACTAACAGCTGAGCAGAAACAGAATAAGAGCTTATACGTCGCGACTACTGGCTACTTTCAGAGCTACGCAATTACACCCGATCTTGGATTAGAGTACCAGAGCAACATTAGCTTGTCTTCCAACTGTATGTCTTCCTAATAGGTTGTGTTGTAGTGAACTTGTACTAAGACACGACGTCCAGGTACGAATGCCAACTTTATCGTTGCCTCAAATACCGAGCCCTATACAGTCTTCGGTGCTCCTTACAGCTCCGGCTGCTCGTCTCTCGCAATGTCGGTCGATTCAGGAACATTGGAGAGATCATTTGCGGAATTATCTTACGATAGCACAGCTGGTATCCACGGCCTTGCGCTGAGTCCCAATGACGACTTCATCTATTCGGCCGATGACATGGGCAATGCGGTATGGGTTCACTCCTACGAGAGGTCTACTGGAGCTGTTGAGGAAGTGCAGTACATTTCCGCTCCGACTGGGGCGAACCCAAGACATTTGACTGTTCATCCAAAAGGTCTCTTTGTATACATTTTGTATGAAGAGTTGAGCAAGATCGCGGTGTTTAGCAGACATGCATCGACGGGAATGCTCACGAATACGAACAGGACGTTTTCTCTCATTCCTTCTAGTAAGTCGACCTCTCTGTCGGATGGAGTAGGGATGCCGGAAGCTGATCCCATCTAGCATTCACCAATACGTCTTCCTACTGGGCCGACGAGGTTCTCCTTTCCATACCTAGCGCCAACAGCAGCGTCTTATCCCCCAAGTATCTTCTCTGCGGAACACGCTCGCGGGATTCTTCGGCGCCTGGCTACGTCACGGCATTCTCACTCCATCCTACCGCGGGTGATATCGAGGAGCAACTGTTTGTTCTCCCCACAACCTCCAGCGGCGGATCAGCGAATGCGGTTTCTCCTGCAAAGTTTGATGAGGACTACTTTGCCATTACTGATAGCGCCTCGAATTTTGTGGAAGTTTGGAAGATTGAGGAGGACGAGGGATCGCAGAGTGCGTCGGTTGTAGGTCACTTGGACTTGGATTCTGGCCCTGCTAATGTTGTTTGGCTTGACTGAGTGTTGGATTGTTGTTAGGGGTTGAGATGTGATTTAGGTTCGGGAGATGGAAGAAATGCACACCTACGTTACGTACACGAGAATTCGTTTTAGATGGTATTTAATTGACCTAAAGTAAGTTTCGTATTAATCAAGATGAGTTTGGCTGGCATCTGAAGATTGATCTCAGCCTGGTTGAAACCCATCTCAGGCGCAAGAGGGTGTCAGATGAGTAGAGAAGGGGGATGAGTTCGGATCCATCATGTATACGGTCACGAGTCGTACGAATGGAGGATGGAGCACCTTCAATCATTGCACTAGTCGTTATAATGAGGTATTTCTATGAAAACTACCAGTCATTCACCATCTCTCAGTCTCAGAGTCTTAGCCACACTTCATTGACAGGCCCCTGAGACCGGGAATGCTGAGGAGGCTAGGGTCTTACCGACGTAATCACAGAGCCCTTCGAAAGCTCTGCATATTACCGGTATTCGGTGCAAGTGATCCACGTGCGTGGCGCGCCCATTGGAGTGCAGTACGAATACTAACACCCTTTACTATCCGTATGTATATATCCGTACTTACCTATGTATTCGTAGAGCTCGGCGCACATTATATAGCTAGCTAGGTACGGTAAGCAAGGTTCGCCAGAGTTCAAAAGGTCTCTTATAAGAATAGCCATAATATAACCATTAGGCTTTAGTAGGCAATAGCACCTATTAGCACCCTTTAGCACCCATTAGAACTCTTTAGCACCCTATGGCACGCTCCGGCACAGTCCATATATTGTGCTATGGCCCCCTATTTTCTACTACGTAATGATAGAAAGCTGCTGCGGGGGCTTGCACTTTGGTGGAATCCTTTCACTGCAATTTTAGCCCCAACCGACAAAGGTGAGGCGCTAAACCCAGCACCCTGCCAAGGACTTTTGCAATTGGATCCTAGCTCTCGTTGACAACTTGGGCTTCAGGTATTAATAACAGCCCACGGGCGAGTGATGCCTTTAGAAAGTAAAGGCAAGAGAATAATTGCCCAAATTTGAGTAAGCAAAGCATATACGTACCTTGGTAGTAAGCGGACGCCTTTGGAGAACGATCTCGCCATTTCACTTTTACACTACAACTTAACTCACAAGTACACAGCTCGTCTTCACTTTCCTTCTCTCCGTCACAAGCAAGATATTAATTCGTAGTGAGCCCAAATCCCGACATCCATCTAATATCACGAAGTGCCCGGCGGATTCCCACGAGCCGATACCTCCCACAGAATGCCAAATAAAGCTTGCACCTTGAGCCATTCTTGACAAAGGTCTCGAGGAGTCGGAATGCCCTCGACAAACCACTCAATGGGAAACTCGAGCCAGTCAACGCCAAACGTGGACACCGCGACACGCTTGTCCGGGTCGATTTGCCCCGAGTTCTCGTCTGCCCACGAGTACCCAGACAGATCGTTCTTTGTATCAACAAACGCAAACGACATGTCTTTACGACGGGGTGTTTTGTCGGATTCTGCCCTGTCTCGATTAACGGCAGCAACAGCATCGAGCCATTCCTGCTTGACATTAACGCCCCCGAGGCCCGACGGATCCGCACGCGAAAAGATGGCCATCTCCAGGTTCGGAAGCGCTGCCATCTCCTTCCACGTCTTGTCGCCCGGATCCAAGATCGGGTTGTACAAGGCGATGCGGCGCAGCTTCGGCCAGCAGGTTGCCCACACCTCGGGCTCGCTCCGGAACGAGTTGGGAACCACGGAGAGGTAGAGCTCGTCGCGGACGCTGATGAACTCCTCGAGGTTGACGAGGGCTTCGAACCCACGGCGCAGGATAGGCCGTACCCCGTCTTCGTCGTTCTCGGGATGCATGCTGCGCAGGGGCATGTCGATGATCAGACCTTGCAGGACGGGGGCCAGCTTGATCAAGATGTCTTCAACTAATCGCGCTGCGCGGATGTTGTAGAGAGGACTTTCGAGAAAATGCTCAATATCGCCCACAAGCCCGAGCATGACCAGGTCCTCGTCGCTTGGCTCGGGGGCGAATGGCTGCAAGAACAGGCGAACTGGGAGATTCAGGCGGAGAACTTCAGGAGCGGAGCGTGTGAGGGCAGCCGAGAGCAGAGCTGCCCGTTTCTCGGTGTTGATGCACAGACAGTTTTGCCATAGCAAAGCCGAGGCGGTCGGGTACGTGTTCTTGCAGACTCTAGTGAAGGCGAGGAGCGTATTGGTAACGTCGCTGCCTTGGGGGTAGATGATGGTGTTGTTGGGCGGTACGAGGGCCCGGACAATAGAGATGAGAACCTCTGGGGGTAAAGTCAACGAGGGCATTGTGTTGCTTAAGATGTTTGAGTGATTTGCAGTGAGAAAATAAAGAAAGACAACTCAAAAGGAGACGAGAACTTCTTTCTCAACAAGAGCAGATTTTAAGTGCCGCCGCACCTAAGCCACAGCTAGAGTAGAGTCTAAACCGCGTGGAGATGTTGAGATGCAGGCATCTCAGCCACAAAGGTCGCTTTTTAAGCAAAACACCGTCTCCTGCTTAAAAAGCACCCCAATTTGCTTAGGATGCGACCATCAACCATATTTCTGTGGCTGAACACAAGGTAATGGACACGTGTTGATTTTTCTCTCGCCAGATTCCCCTGCGCCAGTTCATTGGAGGAGCGGTCCCTTCGCTGGTGCGAGAGGACGGTTCAACTTCCATTTATTATACCCTGTCCAACGTCTGAAGGCGTTTCCATCACAAAAGACGCCCGTGGGGATTCTTTCCTTGTTGTTCAGCACCAGGTTACAAACTAATTAGGCAATCAACGTTGAATAGAAATAGAATATCAACGCGCGTTTGTCTAATCGTGCGCCAAAGGGGCATTGGAGAGCTATTTACGGACAAATAGAAGGCACAAGCCAACCAATGGTGCCGGGTCCCTGTTTATGTTTGAGACCTTAAAGCCTATCTCGTTCCTACCGTAACCATTTGTCCACTCACACTTTTACAAGTGGCCGATTTTTACGGATACACGTGTAATGGCAATATTAGCCTTGGGCAGTCACTTCCATCCACGCTGAGCCCGGAGTAATTGCTGTGAGACTATCAACTCAGCTTTGACCATCGGATCTCGGCAGGGAGGGGTGTGGTGGCTACCTAAAAATCGGCCATGATGGCCCTAATGACGGATCAAATAAAGAAGGTCGATCGTGAATGAAGCCATCTCCGAAGCCCCGACGGAGTCCGATTTGTTACATGCAGGCTGCATGCCCGGATCAGAGACCATTCGTCTCTCTTAAATCTTCATCTATTCCACATTCTGGAGTATTGACCTCGTCTCGATGCCCTCAATTGATCAGTGGACAACCATCATGACTTCAACTTCCAATCGCCTCGAGCCTACACTCGCTGGCGCAGATCCAATGATAATTTCGCCAGTCCCCCATTTCCAAGCCAGCCCCCAAGCAAGATCACGATCCAGATCCGTTCCTCGTCACCTTCAACACTCAATACGACGCCGAGAACCCCAAGGATTGGCCAACAAGCCGAAAATGGGCAGTCACGGATGTCATCTCTGCCACTGGTTTCAACCGCATCATGGTCTCGACCATCATGGCCCCGGCGTTGTCGACAATCGCTCGCGAGTTGAGTATGAGCTCTGCCGAGTCCACAATGGCCTTGTCTATTTACCTACTTGCCACGGCGTTTGGTCCGCTGGTCATTGGACCGCTCTCGGAGATATACGGGAGGCAGAGGATCTTGCACGCTTCCAATGTGTGGTTTCTCGTTTGGAATATTGCGTGTGGCTTTGCAAACACCAAAGAGTTGCTCATCGCCTCTCGTTTCTTGGCTGGCTTTGGAGCCAGCTCGGTATATGCCCTCTCCGGCGGTGTATTGGGAGACGTTTGGAGTCCTGAGCAACGCGGCCACTCTCTGGGGATGTACCTCCTCATTCCCTTGCTCGGGGCTGCAGTTGGTAAGTCGATACCGGAACGAACATCTTC
The DNA here is from genome assembly GCA_024115155.1 of Thelonectria blattea. Taxonomy (NCBI): domain Eukaryota; kingdom Fungi; phylum Ascomycota; class Sordariomycetes; order Hypocreales; family Nectriaceae; genus Thelonectria; species Thelonectria blattea. The sequence goes on from JAMQMW010000093.1 coordinate 11,961, forward strand.
ACCAGAACGCTCACATACCACCTAGGCCCCATCATCGGAGGCTTCATGGCAGCTCGCACCACCTGGCGCTGGATGTTCTGGTCGACCTCCATCTTCCAGGCCGTCATGATTTTTATTTCCTTCACCACGTTTCGTGAGACTTATGCGCCACTTATCCTTCGTCGCCGTGCAGAGAAACTACGCAAAGAAACTGGGAACAACCGATACCAGACACTCGAAGAACGTCACCATGGTCATAAATCAGCCCTGGCCACTCTCGGCCGTGCCCTCTCGCGGCCAGTCCGGTTGCTCATCTTCCATCCCATTATCCAAGTCACGTCCGTCATCTCAGGCTTCAACTATGGGATTCTTTACATCCTGTTGTCAACCTTTTCCGATCTATGGGTCAGACAGTATCACCAGTCTGTTGAAATTAGCGGTCTTCACTACATCGCATGTGCGCTTGGCGAGATTGCCGGATCCCAGATCGGGGGACCGTTGATGGACCGTCTGTTCAGACGAATGCACGATGCCCGTCCTCCTTCATCGAGTGGCGAGCAACATGTACCTGAGTATCGGATCCCTCTCACGTTCCCGGGTGCTTTCCTTGCGCCTCTTGCGCTGTTCATGTACGGATGGTGCGCCCAGTACCACGTTCACTGGGCCGTCGTCGATATTGCCATGTTTCTCGCCATGTTTGGGATGCAGATGAGTGGAATGCCGCTGACAGCGTATGTCATGGATGCCTACCCAGATCATACGAGCAGCGCGACGGCCGCGACGCAATTTCTGAGAAGCTTAACTGCATTCTTGTTTCCTTTGTTTGCGCCAAAGATGTTCAGTGCTCTTGGCTACGGTTGGGGAAGCACTACCATGGCTTTCGCGGGACTGGTGGTTGGCTTCCCAGCGCCTTTGGTTATCTGGTTTTATGGTTCAAAGTTGAGAGCAAAGGCGCAGAATAGTTATTGAGGGAAGCTGGTCTACTAGACGAACGTCAAGAGAACGACGTCTCACACATCCGGAGCATCCTCAGCCACGCAGCACTTTGAGGATCCGTGGTGTCGATAGCAGGTAATGAGCGATCCCAACGCCGTTAGATTGCCATATAACCATTTCCAACTAAGTTCGGCGTTGTTAGAGCCGCTCTACACACTCCAACGCCTGAAAGCTGCGTCGAGAAGTTGACAGTCACTGTGACTTGAGCCTTTCCGTCACCCAAAAGCTTCGGAATCAAGACATCCGCCAAGATCATTTCATCTGTATTGTCTAGTTTTACATAACATGAATCATAAGAAAGGAAATCTATCCGTGAAAATGCGATTGGGCAACCAGCCCCTCCTGTCCTTCCCAATATTCACCTCCAGGGCTTGAAGACAAATGAAAATCCCCGATAGACGGTTCCGAATATCTTACACAACTCTCCTCAAGGCTCAAGCCTGTGAATTGGACATGTTTTTGCGGTAGAGAAAGTATTGGGTGAAAATTCCACAATCTTGCGTCAGGTTGATGAAGCTGCCCCCCAGCCAGCTGAGGTTAATAAGGAAATACTTCTTATACATATCGCTCGCCTCACCAGAGCGGCAAACATTGTTGTCGCATTTGGGATCATAAGCCAGGATAGAAATGATGTAGGTGGTGTTTCCGAGGAAAGCAAAGGCGAAAAACAGCATGCTCAAGCCCTCGGTGGTCTTCCGCCGCCAGTTCAGCAGCAGCTGGGGAATTCGAGAGGCGATGTACGTGGCTGCGCAAAGATAGCCAAAGACCTGACCCGTGATGTCGAATTCGAGGTCGTCTCCGCCTTGGTCGTCCTCGTTACCGCCGTCTCCGGTGATCTTTTCTTTGATGAACCAGCCCAGAAACCCTGCGGTGCCGACTGCGAGGATGATGAAGGTGTTGAAGAGGATACTCCTGGCGCGAGATGCGAATTTGGATGCTGGTAGCGCGGGGCTTGAAGGTTGGCCTGTCTCGCCCAAACGCTCTGGTCTGGAAGAATCGTTTGGATGCTCCGAGTAGATCGACACGGACACGCGGCTTTCGCTTCCGACCGCAAGCTCCATGCTAGATGGGAGGCTGTTAAGCCTGTCGTGATCATCGGTTGACTTGGAAGGACTGGCGGGAACATCCCGAAAGGTAAAGCCTCGATAGAAGAACATTTGGCAAAGAAGGACAACGTCGGCGACTGTGTAGTAGACAGCGAGGACGATCTGTCAAGCAATGACGTTAGTTAAGGTCAGGCAGGAAGAATCCAAGGTATTCTCACCATAGAAGTCATCACACCTTGGAGAATGGACCCGATGATGTTGAAGATATCGCCAACCAGCCATATCAAGATGAAATGAAGGGATAGTCCATCGGCGCTCTTCCGTCGAAAGTTTTGAATGATCTGTGGGGAGAAGACAACAACTAGAACAAGTCAATAAAACCTTCAAACGCCTTCGTAGGCTCATGAATTCTTACCCCAACAAGCAACTGACATTGCACTAATTCCATCAGTTAGTAATTGCGTTCTCGCACATCAACTAAGAATGGACAAGCTTGGTGTCTTACCCAAAGATGCCAGACACCGCTTCGATCTCAGCACGACCCATGATTGCAGGATGCCTAAGGCTTAAAGTGAATTAAATGAGTGAATAATACAAATGATGAGATAGGTCTAGTCGGATTGCTTGCATGGTCTGGAAAGTTCGACCTTAATATTGACAGCGGGAGAAGCCTCCTTTATTCTAACCGCCAACTCTTAAAGCGGTGTCAATCTACAACAACATTACAGCTTCTCCCCCATTCTGAGCACTAGCGAAAATACAATCATAGAAGCCAAAGCTTAGTCTTCTAGAACAAAGGTTAATTCTCAAAGATGAAACCTTCTAGCTCTCCCGCGAACCCCGTCAGGATACCCCGGAACTTCCGAGCGCATGGTTTCAGATCCTAACACGAACACTTTATACAAAGTCCGGGCGAACTGGCAGTGCCCGGGGGGTATTAACAAGCGGTTTCATCTCCCCAGGCCCATAATATAGGACATGTCCGATCTGCTCGGAGAGAATCGTCGGTCCAGGTGACTCCTGGGCAAACATGGTTTCGCCCGTGGGAAGATAATAAGGCCATCGGCGATTTGGATATGTAAGTATCTTGGGCTGGACGGCGACTTGATGGCCTCAGGTGGGAAATCTTAATAAACTACCTGCCTCATTTTGGTGTGCGAGATGTAGGTATTTAACGGCGCCCCCGATTCACAGAGGAAAAATATTGCACTTATAAGCTCTTGTATTCCCCGGGATCTCTTTGGTGCGTCCCGAGACCGAGCAGCAAAATTGTCATCCGAGCAATATAAACATCATCATTTCACAGTCCTTCGTGTTTTCTTATTTGGCGACGATCTCACTAACGGTGCCAAAGTACACAGGATGCTGGAAACGACAAAGCAAATTGTAAGCATCAGTTTAAGGTTGCTGAGGTGATGCACCTAAATCCCAAGGGCCAAAATACACTTGGCGTGCGAGGCAAAATGTTCTTGGGAGTTTTATTCTAAGTGGCCGCATGTCCTTGGCCTCCGATAATAACTTACGTAAGTCTTCTCCTTACACCACTGTAGGCATAGCTTCAAGCTGCCGAAAGCAGGATTAATCCTAGTATAATAAGTTCGTTGTGGTAAAGATATAAGTGCAATAAACGAAGTTCGGCAAACCCCATTATTTATTACCTATGCAAGTAACTTACCTAGCATTAGGGTTTTCTTTGGGCTCTCTGCTCAGGAGATAGCAGAGGGAAATACCACTTATGTCACGGCCCGTGACGCCACAAGGACAGGACGTTG
>JAMQMW010000921.1:8310-94773 GCA_024115155.1 Thelonectria blattea
CTCGATGCCAGCCCTCTCCGCCAACTCCATCAACTCCTCCCTCTTCTCCGCGCCCGTCCCGCTCCTCGACAACGGGAACAACTCCAGCGAAATCCGCCGCAAGTCACTCCTCGACGCCCGCCTGCTCGCCAACTCATCCCTCAACACCGAGAATATCGCATCGCTGCTCCAGTCGCACGGCTCATCGCCAAATAAATCCGACGTCAACGTGAGCGACCTCGTACTCGGCGGGATCCCCGCGCCCAGCCGCCTCGCCCCGTCCGGGGAAAACGCGCCCGCGAGAAACACCCACGGCAGCGTCAACCGCTCTAGTTTCCGCATGTTCGCCAGGCCGTCGAGCGAGCCCGCGATGCTCAGCGGGAGGTCGTCCGGGTGGTCTGCCGACAGGACGGACAAAGCCTGCGCGTGAATCGTCAGGTCCGTCAGGCTGTCGCGTGCGTGGTCCAGCGCGGAAGCCATCTGGTCCAGGTTGATGAGCTCGGTGCTGACGTGGGGATCGATGTCGTAGCGGAAGAGCCAGTCGTACTTGAGTTTCTTGAGGCCGGGGAGGACTGACAGGAGAGGCTCGAGGTTGGCTTCGCGGAGGCGGTTGAGGTCTAGAGACTCGAGGGCGATGGGCGAGGCTGGGGGCGCCACGCATAGGTAGGGCTTGGGGTTGTCGACGGTGACTTGCAGGTGTTGGATGGATGGGAGGTAGAAGAGCGGCATCACCTCGTCCGTGTTTGTCGTGCCCGTCGGGCGGATTCGGTCACCCCAGTCCACGGCGACGACGCGGCGGAGGTTTTGAAACCGCGGGAGGTTGCACGTCGGCGGTTGTGAGACGGCGAGGTCCAGCATGCACCCGGTGATGCCCGTGTAGATTGTGTAATTCGCGTCCATGTACAAGCTGGCCAAGTTGGGTAATCTCGCCAGCAGAAGGGCCACAAAGGCATCCATAGTACCCTTTCGCAGCCCTTCCTCCCACCCAAGCCTGAACTCTTCATGAACGCCAGTCTCGCGCACCGCATCGACCAGTTTCCCAACCGGCACCGCCGCAGCCTCATCTTCTAAAAGAAACTGGAGCATGCACTGCTGAGCGCGAAGCCCAACTCCTTTGAGGTGCAGACCGCGCACGTACTCGGACAACTCGGGTCGCTCGACGAGGCTGCGCAGGAGCAAATGGATAGAAGCGCTCCTCGTCGAACCCCTCTGCCTCCACAGGATTTCCACGTCGGAATAGAGCAGCGGTCGGCTGAGGGCGGACCAGTGCTTGCTGACGAGGCTCGCCGAGAAGAGGTCGGCTTGAGGGAGACGCTGCATCACGGAGAGCAGGAGTTCGCTGGGCCAGTGTTGGAGTAACATTTTGGCGGAAGGATCTGCAGAGGGATGGATGGAGGGCTATGGGCGGGAAAATGGACGAGGGTGTGCGTGCCTTGGCGAGCAAGCATCGAGGTTGCAGCGAGATTTTATAAACATGACCCTTCTTTGCCCTCTTTGTTCGTTCTAGTCGGTCCTGCGTGATGTTTTAGTCGTAGCCTGCCACGGTCAAATTGGCGGTCTAGCACGAGGAAATTTCAGTCACACGTCGCGGGAAACGTGATTGTTTCCAGCTAAACAATGAAACGAAACAGCCGTCTCTTCGTCGGTCGCCGCACCCTGAGCCCTCAGTCGCCTGCCTGCCCTTGTCAAGATGATCACACCCATGTCAGTCCCGTCCCGTCGCGGCTCATTTAATCGCAACCGCGAGTAAGTCAAGGGAGCAGCTCCGGCGCGGCATTGCGACGAACTAGGCGGTCAAACTTATGAGTCCCACTGCGAGCCTCTCGGATATCGCTCGTTTGCCCGTTTGCCCATCGTGGAGAGACGAATCAGAAGCAAACCTCCAGGCGGGTACGACTACCGGTAGAGCCCATCATCAGATGAACCTGAGACGCGTGGCGGGCGACGGTGCGTCTGGCCAACGGAGCCGCGAGAAAGTCCCTTTCATTACGGTGTGCGAATGTTCGGTGTGTCGCTTCAAGGTGCTTGGCGTCTTTTTTTTCCTTCTTCTAGGGCGCCCGCCGAGCCGAGTCTAGGGCGAATCTGGTGATTCCAGCGAAACGGATATTTGAAGGGGTCTCTTCACCGTCCGTGTTGACCCGGTTCCATCACCGGTGCCGTTCGTTGGGTTGGAAAGTGTTGAGATAAAGGGGAATATGTAATCATAAACTGTTCTAAGACAGCACGTTCTCCTCCCTCTCAATCTCCTCCTTGCTCGGAGACCACTTGTCCTGGAGGTCCTTGTCCAGACTGTTGGCGTAGACGCTCTTCTCCCACCACTCGCCCCAGCTGGTCAGGAAAATACGATCCGGGTCTTCGGGGAAGTCGCTCCGGGTGAATGCGTTCAAGATGCTCTGGGCGCCTACGAGTATAGTTAGCCTGCTTGCACCGGCCACTAAGACGCCAAGGAAACTCACCCTCGGGAACAGACTTCGCGTCCGCCATGTTGGCCGTCAGGGCGAAGCCGCTGCCGCGTCCGATGCCGGTGCCGGGAATCAGACCCGGAGACACGGCCACCACGTCGTTGGTGCCGGTGAGCTGCCGCCGCCACCAGTGCGCCCCGAGGAGCTGCACGAACTTGGAATCGGGGTAGATGACGCCGCCCGTTGCCCCGGAGCCGCCCTTGAGATCCTTGTCCAGGACGCCTGTTACGTTAGTATGGCTACACTGGTGTTGGGTGTGTTAAAGGAGACTCACTCGTGTCAGGCACGTTGCGAATGGCGCCCGATGACACAAAGACGATGCGCGACCGGGACTCCACCAACTTCTCCCGAAGAAGATGCACGAGATAATGCTGGGCTGTTCACAGTCAGCCAGGAACCTCCACCAACCGACCAGGTCGTCTTACAAAGGTGGTTGACGATATACGCCTCGCACCACTTGGACCCGTGCGGCCCGGCCTTTTCGGCACCGTTGCTGATGCCCGCGTTCAACAACAAGTAGTCAATCTTTCCCCGTCCCAGCTCCGCCAGCGTCCGCTCAGCAAACGACTTGACGCCCTTGAGGTCCGACAGGTCCAGCGGCAGCACGCTCACGGGGTTAGCCGAGGCGTCGTACTTGATGGCGTCGTAGGCCGCCTGCGTGGCCGACGTGTTCCTCGCGCCGAGAATGACCCTATACGGCTGCGTCTGCTCGAGGAGCTGCTTGATAGCTTCGAGGCCCTGACGTTGGTTAGTCGTTTGCAGTCCAGGGTGAGGCAAGGAGAGTTTAGGCGTACGAGGCCCGAGGATGCGCCAGTGGCGACGATGGTCTTTGCGAGAGTTGCCATTGCGAATTATTGATGAATTGGAGATTGACGGTGAGATTGAAAGTGAGATTGAGAGCTGACGAGAGATTTCACTGACGTCGTCGATGAAGCTTTATGGTGAGCTTACGGCGGGGTTAGCGGACATAAACACGTCCACCACGGACGACTTGGATCGTGTAGCTGTGTGCGGAGTCGGGACGAATGAGAAAATCCGCAGACGTGTGCTGATTAATCGTGCATGATTAATAATGCAACTGAGATATTGACGATGGTGCGGTTGTTTGTTTTTGCAGTAGCTGTTTGATGTCTAGAGCTGAAGCTGGTTGATTGGATGCGTGGGCCGAATACAGTTGGAACTTGGGTGGTCCGTTTGCGGAGAGCCACATTCGATGCAGGCACTACTAATGTTAAAGTAGAGATCTCATCGTTTGCAACACTCAACCCGTCGATAACCATCCCCAGCTCTATTTCATCGATCAACCAACCCATCAATCATCCGCCTTAACCCAACCAAAATCTCTCTCCGGCCGCACCCAAAGCGTATCCTCATCCCCCTCAACCCAACTCGCCAACTCCCCATCCACCGTCTCATCCAACCCCTCCACCACCAAACCCGGAAACCTCTCCCCCTTCAACCTCACAAACTCATCCACATGCTCGTCAACATCCGAATTCTCCCCCCACCGATACCCGTACAAGCAAAAGTACTCCAACCCCTCCGGCAATGCATCCACCATCCTAAAAGGCGGCTTCTCCCTCAGACGACCCCGCCCAGCAGACCCCAGCAGCGGCGCCACGCCAATCTTGAGGCTTCGCAGCGCAGCGTAGTCGCGGAAGCCGCCCAGAGTGCCGCCGTACTCTCTGCCGTCCGGGCCGTCGAGCTCCGTCGGGGGCGGCTCCTCGTGCTCCAGCTTCCACGCGATATACGGCATCGACCCGGGCGCGTCCCAGGTTTCCGGAGTGTCCTCCTCGAGTTCCAATTCGCCCACGCTGGAAATGCATATGTCAATGTCCAGATCCAGCACCCGGAGCGTGTCCTTGTGCAGCCAGAGATGCTGTCCGACAATGTTTGGAGATATGCACGGCATCCCTCCATCGGGGTAAGTCAGACCGCCGAGCGAAAACTTGAACTCTTCCAGAGCCCTGGGCAATTTCAAGATCGCCGCAATCGTGCGATTCTTCATGTCCGCGTGCGTCACCTCGAGCCTCGTCATGGAAGAACACCCCGTCGGCAGTGCCTCCCACTCGTGATCCCAGTCGGCGATACCCGAAGCCACGACGGATTCCAGCGCGGGCAGCCGACAAACCAAGTTGAAGCACCTCTCCACATTGACGAGCCCGTAGTCCCTCTCGTCGAGGGCGTTCAACCCCGCCAGCAACTCGACGTGCGTGACCTTTTGCAGCGCCGGCTGCGCGAGCCGGCCCATGGACGCGAGCATCAGGTAAATCGACCACGGGCCCTGATCGAAGTAACCCAGATACAACCTCGTGACGTTCTTGCAGAAGGAGGCAATAATCGCCGTCGCCGTCGTCGCAAACTGGTACTCCTGGCTGTTTGCCTTTTGCCATTCCGGTCCTCTGATGCCGTCTCTCACTTCTCGCTTCTTCCACTGCAGCGCGCGGATCATAAAGTCGACCACCTCGTCGGCCAGGCCCATGCTTCGGACGTAGTCCTCAATCTTTCCGTGAACCTCGTCGCTGACGGGGCGAGGCCGAACCACCCTGTCCACATCTGCGTAGTAGCCGTAGAAACCCTCGTGGCCGGGCCATTCTTCCGTATCGACGGCGAGCTCGACGACCGGCTCTGCTAGCTCGGGCTGCTCAACGTACGCGGCTATGAGCGGATACAAAGACCATATGTCCTCTGCGCTGGAGATTTGGATTCTTTTAAAGGTCAGACGGTCTTCGCTTTCGTGTTTTTCTGTGCCCTGGTTGAGCATTAGATAGTCGTGCGACACCATAGTGGGGGAAGAAGCGAAAAGACAAAAGATGAAGAGGAAGAAATAAAAGATCGGCGGGAGATGCCCATCTTATACCACCTTGTCCTTGGCGCATATCGTTAATAACTCGAATGATTGTTGGCGCTACTGTCTCACGTCGACCGTGAATCCATCGGACAGGGGTTCACCGACATCATAACATTCATGGCCCACAAGGGCAGCTGCATTCGCAGCGTCTATTCATATCCCAGATTCTTTACAAACCGATTCACGCCAATAACCCAATTCTAAGCTTCCTTGGTTCTCAAGGCCTCGGGGAGCAACGCCACCTTCTCCTGGAAGAGCTTGGCCGCGTCCGCCCAGACCCGCGAGGTAGCACGCTCGTTGAGGGTCAACAGTGACTCCTTGAGACCCTCGCTGAAAGTATCGCTGGCCTCTCTCGGCAACATGCTAGGCAGGTGGTCGATCGAGATGACAGACAGAGGGGTCGAGTTCTGGTCGTCCTTGACATCGACGCCGACGGTGGGCTCGTCAAAGGTGGTGTTGATGGAGTAGATGGGGATGGGGTTGTGGGGGTTCGTGGTGTCGCAGGAGACGTCAATGACAACGCTCAGGTTGCGACCAGCCTTGGCGAGAAGCTCGTCGTTGACAAAGGGAGGAATGGGCTCAGAGAGGTAGATCTAATCTGTTAGCGAGGTAAAGACCACCAGGCGAGGCACTTACGGCGTTGAGAAAGATGTCGTGCTGCGCAATCTCCTCGTAGGGACCCTGTCGGTTCTTGGTCTCGTTGATGTCCCACTGCGTAATGTTCTCCTCGGGGATACCAGCCTTGCGGAACAAGTCCACGCCGCCGGAGCCGCATCGGCCCAGAGCGCCGAGCACAAAGGCGGTAGGCTTGCGTCCGAGAGCCTTCTCGCCGGCGGCGAGGTCCTCCTTGATCTGCTTGACGAGCTCGTCTTCGTTCAGGTAGTAGCCGCGGCCCTCGGTGAAGGTGCTCACGGCAGGGAGCTTCTCACCGGGGTGAGCCAGCTGCCAGGCCCAGTTCTTGAGACCAAGCGCGGCGCCAGTAAACCCAGCCCAGAAACCGAAAGCTGAGACACGTCTTCCCACCTCATCGTGGAGGAACTCCAGATCATAGAGGGTCGAGCCACCGCGAGGGTAGCGGCTCAAGACCTTCTCCCAGCCGCCTTGGTTCTTGTAGCAGTGGGCAAAGGTGCTGAAAAGTCAGCACAGAGCGTCGATTGACTGGGGTAAAACGAGCTCACATGTGGTCGTTGGTCAGGGCAAAGTCCTCCTCGGGAATCTCCTTGAGGCCGAGAATGATGGTTCCGGGGGCGGCATTGGGCCAGACGTTCGTGTCGACGAGAGTCGCGCCCACAGCCTCGTACTCGTCATCTTCGAAAATTCGCTTGAAATTGGGGTCGGTGGACGATCGCTCGACGGAGATGGGGTAGCCCGCGTCGATGAGCGCCTTGAGGACGGCGGGAGAGAAGGATCGATGCTCGAGCGGCTTCTGCTCGGCACGGAGGAGGATCGAAGGGTACGACATGATGGCTTCAATGGCAATTAGCAATGGCAACGTGTCGAAACAAGAAAGCAAGCTCACCGCTGGGGAAAAAATCAAGATGGGCTAGAATCGACCGGGCGTAATTGGCTCGGGGTGGTTGACGGCGAAGAACGGAGCAGGCACGGGAAAAGTTGCAGTGACGAAGAAACGAGCCCCTCAATTGCAGTGGACTCGTCAAATCTTTTAAAGCTGTTCTCCCTTTTCTCATGGAAATTTTTCTTCTGAGTCACAAACGCTATCTCGACAGTTCCTTCCCCCAAAAACGCCCCCGCTGCCGGCACCTTCCTTGCTCCCCACGTCGGGAAGAAAAAAATCATCAACTGAAATTGCCTATTTAGGCTTAGCGAGGGGCAGATGCAATGCGGGATCGGCCTCTCGTCATTGGGTTCCTGAGCGAGTCATCTCGATCTGTCGATTCCACGTCGAAATGCGACGACGTCTTTGGCGAGGCCAAAAATCCGGGGCGATTTCCGTGGGTCATTCTAGAGAAAGTCAGGCCACAGTTCCAGGTACACTCAGAACGGGTTCCTCACCTTGTTCTGACTACACGTCATTACAACTCGGCCTTGCCGATGTTCGGCATGATCCAGGAGTCCCGAATCTCGCATCGACAGTTGCGGTGGCACGCTGGGATGAAGATGCTGTGCAGCAAGTTTCCCGTAGGACTGCACTCGTAGAGGTATGGCCGGTTTCTGCACCAGTCGTGCATGTTGTAGCAGATGAGAATGGACGCATGAGGAGTTCTTTCATCCAGAGGGCCTTTGCCATCAGGTCCGCCAGAAACAATGGCGGAGACACTGACAGCAAGGAAAGTGATGGCTAAGAAGTCAGCGAGGACTTGAACTGGGGGTGGATGAATTACCAGTGATGGCCTTCATGTTGAAGATGAGATGTGAGCTGTGAGCTGAAGAGTTGAAGACAAGACGCCAAGCTGCTGAGTGAGGCTTAAAGAGGAGATGGTAAACTGCTGGGTGAAGGTCGAAGACTCGATGCAAGCTGATGAATGAAGATTGAAGAATACAATCGCTGGTGAGTTGAAGGAATCTTCGCGTGAAGGTGGGCAATATGCAACCCCATGGGATAATGAGTTGCAGTTTGTGTTCTGTTCTGTTCAGACTCACCCCTTTAGCATCCATAAGCCTCGTTTGTCGCTATCGCGAAACATATTCCTTACTCGCTAATTGGCCCATCTTTCACTATTTCTTGACCGTTTGACCTGTTCCTGGCTCGCCACTACTCTCGCTGGTAGACCGCCTCGACCTCCGTTACCAAAGATGACCAATGGCTATGCTTATGGTGCCAGTTTGATGCCGGACAGGCTGCATCCTTCTCACGCATAGCAGAGAATGTTTTGTCTTCCATACAGTCGAGGACGTGTTTGCCAATAATAGAGAGGAATATGAACGCTTTGAGCTGCTGATGGGGCTATCAGAGGTTAAAGAATGGAGGACTCGCTGCCCTGGACCTCCAGTTTCCAAAAGAGGCCTTGGATAAGAGGCCTTGAATGGCTGGATGGTAGTCAATGATAAAGTCTTTCTCCCTATACCAAGACAGTCTTGGCTTAGCCTATGGATGGTTCTTAAACTGGGGGAAGAAGCCTCTCGACCCCTGTCGAAGGCCCTTCTCTGTGCCTTGGGCTGAAACCAACCCAGAGGCAGCATTGCTGCTAAGGCTGAGACGATTCAACCTCCTAGTCGACCTTTATGGCAAACCCAAGGTCGTATACCGCACGAGCGTGGGTTGGTGAGCATCTGGGGTTGGCGGGGAGCAGAAGACTTTGAGGTGGCCGCCGATCATCACGGGCATCCTGCTGATCCGCTTTATTTCTTCAGAAGTCAGCTTAACAAAGCCATCGGGCTGTTCTACATCCAAGTCTTGACGCCGCTGGTACGAGATCTGCAGCGATACAATAGTCCCATACGCATCAATCACGAACGACACGCCGCTCAGAATACACCGTGTATCGAGATCCTGAATCGCGGCCTGGCTATTGTCCCACCCGCTCACGGTGTTGTGCAGAGCCATTAAGTCCTTCGGATTCACCTATACACCACCTATACACCGGGATACAGACTCCTAGGCTGGGACTATACCCCGTGGGCTCGAAGTTGTTTATGGACTACTTGGTTGACGTCCCAGCAGTAATCTCTCCATTGGATCACCCAGCGCTCTTTTAACATGCCTGCTTTAATAAAGAGAGCATTAAAGTTGAAAAGGCGTCGGTCGTTACGTTCATGCGGTCTGTATCGGTAAGCGTTCCGGAGTGCGCTTCCCTGAAGTCCCTACAAGTATGACTGGATGCAGACTGGCTGACACGAGTTGCTTTCAGCCAGAAAGAACAGACCGCCCTGCAGACATGCCAATTTGTTCCTTCTGCCGTCGACTTAACCAAACTTGGAGCTTCCTCAGTCTCTCAAAGAACCTATAAAACGACATTAAGTACCTAGTTGACAAGAACCTACGCCTTAACAGTTATATATGGGCAATAGCATTACCGAAACCGTCAGCAGTTCTATGGCAACGCCACCCAAACTTTTCAATGCCCTGCACGAAATCCATGGACCTCAACTAGCTAGATCAAGGCGCTGGGCTTTGCCATCAACGATCAGAATAAGCTCGGGGGGGTATAAGGGCTAAAGCCGCATATTATACCGAACACGATCTTTTCCAAGGCCCCCACACCAAAGATAACGTCACCTGGGCCCTGAGGGAAGCCTAGGCAACCGGAGCTCTCCGTGGTGCGCTTCCCCGCATGAGGGTTACGGGACGCCTGAGCACGGGAGCGGTTTTTGTAACTTACACCAAGTCGGTTGAGTTCGGGCGGCCGAGGAGTGAGTTCAGACAAGTTGCCGCCCGACTGGCCGCGGGACCTGAAATCGGACCGGCTCGAGGGCATGGGGGGGACGTTTCGCTGGATATCTAAGATAGAGCTTGTTGAGGCCGCACCAATAGACAGGTACCAACCTTGGCAATAGGAAGGCGAGGTTGTCGGCGCGTGGATTTTATAAAGAATACTTACGAGAAGACGCAGAGGTTGATATGTAGGCACTTGAGTGTCTGACAATTACCTTTTGAGTTCTAAGCATTCATGCAATCGAACGCTGCTTCTGAATCGCAAAATCAACCCACCTTACATTGGCCCTGGTGAGTGCAACTGTGCAATACGCATATACATCTCAGTAAGTACCTAGGTTGGAGAGAAAGCCAAGAATGTAACTCAATGTCAGCTGCAGTATTTCCCATGAGTCATTACGCGCTCAGAAAGTTGTCCCCCTGCCTTGGTATTCCCAAGCTCCATCAACTGCACAGCTAAGACTAGGGTAAGAATCTCAAACAGAGGCCTTGGATACTGTATTGATACCCGATTTTTCGATGCACATTGCCTCGCGTTTGTCGGTTATCTCCGTCTAAGCCGAACTGACGGAGAGAAAAACCGCTCAAGTTTCGGCTGAGAGAAGGCGTTGCTGTGTTGGGCACACCCTTAGTGATGGTTACGTACAATCGTACACGTCATGCGTCTCTTCCACAATTGGATAACGACGGGCCGTTCCTATTTTCGGCGTCGTTATGGAGGCTCTCCTTTAGAAGTGCAGAGCCAAGAAGCAGCCTCTTGCTACGTGGTACAACCAATGCAGCTTTTAGTGGCTGGAATCACACTCGATGCAAAACTCATGCAGCGCAAAACCCAATGCGGTAACTAGTTTACTAGGGTTTTTACATTTCGGAATCTCGAGGTTGAAACTCCGTAACCCTGAAGGAAGTGGCAAGTCGAGGCAGATACGCAGCGTTGAGAATCGCACACGATGCAAACGCAGAGCCATAAATCGCATTCATTGCAATCCGTGAAACCCCCCTTCGCCCGAGATTGTGGGTATGTTCACACATTGATTTTTAATCCCAATGGCCTCGTTTGCGTCTGAAAGCATTATCTGTCACGATTTTGCCGTCCAAAGATTTTCCCCGTATGTCATCTTTCCCACCGCCCGGTTCCACGATAAAAGATGGACAGCCTCCTTGGGCTAAACCTCTTGGCTGAGGGACCATCATCGACTGACCAAGGAGTAGACATCGTCGTTGTTCACGGACTTGGAGGCTTCGGAAACTGGACACACGAGTCCTCGGGTGCATTCTGGCCACGCGACTTCTTGCCCAAAGATCTCCCTTCAGCGAGGATCTTCACCTACAGCTACCATTGCTCCGCAGCTTCCATCCTCCGCGACAGCTGGTACTTTTCGGAAGCCGCCAACGGGCTATTGCTCAAACTCAAAGACATACAAGCAAACGACAAAAAGGTTAGTGTCTTTCCATGTTGGGTCATCGTATGCCCACTTGCCTTCCTTCCAGTCTCACGGCGTCTCGCTCAGGTCGGTCAACTTGCTAACCATCACACATTCCCAGGCGACACGGCCATTCGTCTTTATTTGCCATAGTATTGGCGGGTTGGTGCTCAAATGCGCCCTTATAAAAGCGTTCCAGAAGAGAAGTGATGAGGCGCTCGGTAAGATCGTCAATGCAACACAGGGGATCATCTTCTTGGGGACGCCGCATTCGACTTCATCATCGGAGCTATACGCCAACATCTCCAGGATTACTACTGCCAACGAGGCTCCCGAAGTCACCATGGTTGCCGTTCGAGCTATTCTGCAGGTTGTTATTGGGTTTGCAAACTTACCCTATTCCAAGCTGCCATGGAGAATCACACCCTTTTACGAGGAGCTACCATTACCAGGCACCGACCTAGACTTTCGGGTGAGCCCATTCCCCGTACCTGGTTCTGGTGAGAGAGCACTGAACACTAGCAATCTTTTTGCGAGCAGGCGGTTAAACCCAGCCTCACAGAATCGTGGACCTTTCCACACGTATTGCTGCACAACCATCACCATGTAAGTCAAGGCGTTTGGACATGTTCTTTCTCTATCTAATACGTCCACAGGACATGTGTCGCTTCTCTTCGAAGGATGACCAATCATATATCAAGATCCGACAAGCGCTACGGAATATCACTCACGATTTGAGTGGCAGTGGTACGTGCCAGGACACGGAATCCCCGACCTTTTCGCAAGCAGAGCACGGTAAGAACCCCCTTTCTGAGCTCAGATCTTACTGCTAATCAGATTTAGAGGTACTTGAAAGCCTATCCATCGAAAATGTGTCCTTTGATGTACCAAAACCCTCTTGGGGCACATGCAATTGGATATTGGAACATGACGATTTCAAGTCCTGGACCAACTCGCGCTCTGACACACCGTTGCTGTGGATTCGCGGCAAACGAGGAAGCGGCAAAACCGTCTTGATGAATCAAATCCTGAATCATGTCCAACAGGAACGGATCGACGGGTCCGCCTTAGTGGCCTCCTTCTTCTTCTCTCACCGCGGCCCCAATCATTCCGTGACGAGCCTGCTGAGGTCACTATTATATCAGCTCCTCAAGTCTACTTCCAGCTTTCGAACCTTCGAAATCTTTGCCCGCCTCATCGAAATGAAGGAACTCCTAGGTTCGGATTGGCCATGGGACAATGATATCCTGACGGACACCCTTTTGCGATTGGTCGACCACTCAACAGCCCTCGGCAGGTCCATCTATCTCGTTATTGACGCTTTGGACGAATGCAGCGACCTGGATAGGGTGGTTTCGTTATTCCAAAGGCTGAATTCCTTCAGTCCTGACCGAGACATCCGGACTTGTCTGTCTTCTCGGCACAGCCCTTACTTCGCGCCAGCGGCAGAGATCCGCATGGAGAACCACAACTACGTCGACATACAGACGTATCTGAACAACGAGTTTGTCGCTTCGCAGAGTCGCTTTGCCCCCACCATGGATGTCCAACGACTCAGAGAAACCGTCAAGGAGAAGGCTGAGGGTGTCTTTCTCTGGGTGAAACTCGTGGCATCCAACTTGCTCCGCGATACATATCTGAACACTTCAGACGCGCAGAACCTCACGGATTGGTTCCCAACGGAACTCGACGCAGCATACGAAGTGACCTTGAATCGAATATGGGACTGGAACGACTCAAGAAAGGGAAGAATTGCGCAAGATGCGCTGCTTCTCGTTTTGTACGCCGAGCGACCACTCTCGATTCTCGAGCTGCGGAGTGCCCTGACAGTGGCCAGCAATGGACTCGACCCCCTGATGTCATCAAGCAAACCCAACGCAACTCAGTGGGCGCACCCGAGAGCCTCACGCGCATTCACGCGAGAAAGAGCTACTTCGGATTCACTCGACATCACTGCCCAGCTCATGGTTCTCTGTGGCGGTCTGCTGGAGGCCTCACCAGGACTGCACAAGTCGGCAGAGAGCCTAGCATCCGCTCCCCTGCTGACAGCACATTTCATCCACGAAACCGTCAGAGATTATCTGCTCGGCAAAGGATCCAGCTCCTTATGGTGGGATGGTTCGTGGTCTCCCAGGAGCAAAGGCGAAACAGCGCAGCAGTCTCACCTTGGTCACTTCCGAGTCGCCCAGATCTGCCTCTCGTTTATCAACGAAACGCGTACAGACCCAAATCCTTCAAAGGCGAAACAGGCAGCTCCATCGACCCAATTCTTGAGATACGCAATAACATTCGGCATGGAACATCTCAGTCTGGCTGCTCGAATGGGAGCCGAGCCCGAACAAGGGGGCATGTGGCAGTCACCCCCGTTCCAAGATGGATTTATTGACCACTGGGCTGACCTGCATAACCAATTCTTCGGGGACAAGACATTGTTCAAGAAGCACAAGACCAAGGCAGCACACGTCATGTCTTACTATGGCTTGCCATGGTATGACACTGGGCTCTGGGGAGGGACCCTTGCGGATATCAATGCCGAGGATCATTCCGGACAGACCCCCTTGTCCGTTGCGGCGGCTATGGGACATCTACAGTCCTGTAGATACTTGATCAGCCTTGATGCTGACATGAACCATCGAGATCATGTCTATGGTCAGACTCCTTTGAGTCTAGCTGCGGCTCACGGCCATCGGGACGTCGTCCAACTCCTCCTTCGCGCCGGCTGTGACCTGCAAGATCAGGCCAGTGGAGTGTCTGCCTTATGGCTGGCCACTAGGAGCGGCCATCGTCCGGTCGTGGAGCTTCTCTTGGACGAGCATGCGGACGTCAAAACCACCAACGCACACACGGGAGAGACGGCCTTGTCTCGAGCGGCCGCCCTTGGCCATGTTCCCATAGTTTCCCGTCTTTTGAAGTCGGGTGCCGAAGTGGACAGCTGGGACAAGCGCGGATGGACGCCGCTTCATCATGCCGTCAGTCGAGGTCGGAAGAAGACGCTCGAAGTGTTACTCAGGGTCCTCAGACCTGCCCAACTTCGCAGAATAAAGATCGAACTGACCAGAGGAGACAATTCTCGGATCAGCACGGTTCTGGGATCCATCCTTCTCGGCCTAGGGCTCCAGCAATGCGGAGAATCCCAGAACACCAATTCCGGCAGTTCCCAGAGCACCAAGTCGGACAGCTCCCAAGACCCCAAGACGTCGAGTGCAAACCAAACGTCAGAAACACCGATCCGCAAACGAGGCAGACCCAAGTCGAACCGAGAGGCCGACGAGGATGGCCGCGAGGAGAAGGAACGAGGCGTTCCCGAGAAACGAGTTCGTCGGGTGAGCTCGAGCAGGCGACGCTTTGGATGTCCGTATCATAAGAGAAACGCGACAAAGTACTCTGGCGGAGCTTGCAATGGAAAGGGGTTTGAGAACATTTACCGACTCAAGTAAGTCTCGGTCAAGTTATCTCCTTTGAACTTGCACATTGAACCAACGAACTGAATCCAACTAATGGTGATTTAGAGCGCATTTGAAGAAAATCCACTCTCGCGCCGAAGACTGGCAAAGATGTCACATCTGTCAGGTGCAAATCCGCCTCGACGAGATCAAGGGTCATGAACCTTGCGAGGAAAGAGATGAGCCGACCGACTATGAGGATGGTTTCGACGTTGTTCAGCTCAAAAAGCTCACGTCAAATGAGATGTTTCCCGGGAAGAGCTCCGAGGAGGCATGTTGGATTGCCATCTTCAAGATGCTGTTTCCTGACTGGCCAGATACCAGAGACATCCCAAGTCCATGTGAGTCCCCTTCGGGTTCTTCGACCTGCCTAATATAAATCACCATGCAGGAGAGGTAGTTGAAAATGCTAACTCAGTCCCACATACCTAGACCATGATGACCAAAACCAGGACTTTCTTTCCGACTCGGTCCGAGCCATCGAGAACTTCCGCCGCCATTTGATGAGTCCGACCACGATCGGCAACATCAGGGATGGTGTCACCTGCGGTGGCGGCGAACGAGAGATCCGAGAGATTTTGAAACGAATTCTCGACCCCTTGGAGAAGAAGTTTCAGCTCCCAGTGTTGACTGACATTGAACGCCTGGGCGAAGAGCCCGGGGCTGGTATGGCTCAAGTCCAGCCTCCATCCGAGATGCAGCCCCCTAGAGACATTCCAGACCTCCTCTCATCGGCATTGCCTTGGCCGCAGGCGCCAACGCCCCTGGACATGAGAGGATACAGAATCCAGACGAGCCAGACGAGTCAGGCCTCACGGTATCAGGAATTCCCAGAGCAATCCCCTTTTCAACGAACCAGCGTCAGTCATAGCTACACCGGGCCCCTCGATCCGTCTAATCCAGCCTTGTCAAGCTCTGGCACAAGGTCCAACTGGGATACGGGGCATGTCGATAACTACTACGGACTCTTTTCGCAGGGCACGAGAACGGTATACTCGGATAACCTTTCGATGGGCGGTGGGTTTGAGGGGCCTAAGGAGGGCTGTGGCAATCCGAACCTGTTTGAGCAGCAGATGACCGGATCCGAGCATCAGTTCGCACAAGACGGAAGCTTGGGTGACAACAATCCAGTAGAGTTTCCCTACGACACCCTTGTCCCTGGTTTGCTGCCACAGCTGCATGCTACACCCATGATAGTCGGGCAGAACAATCCTGGTGCCGGTGGGGAGGAATACCAAACTAGCCCATCTAGTTCGTGGGTTCGATCGGGCCCTGAGCCGCAAGAATAGGTTCAAGAGGAGGATGAATGACTTGTTTGGAGAAATGGCGGAGGTTCAAATGGGTTGAGACTCATGATTGGGGGGACGCACTTCCGGCTCGAATGTACAGGTCCAGGTTAGCATCAGCGCTGGGAAGTACAGCAATTTCGCAAATTGTCATGGAGTCGAGAAGAGATACCGGCGTTTTCGTATACCAGTTAACCCGTTCTAAGATGTCTTCTCCATATGAAATTTCTTAAGACCCGCGTACTGTGTGAGATTGGTGTAAGTCCGCATGGGAGTGCCGTCAAAAAGTCGGTATTAACTCTTCCATGAGACTATCTATGAGACAATAGGTGTCCTCGTGCCATTTCGCTTGATAGGTACCTAAGGCACGGAAGTTGTGTGGCAAGAGAGGCGTAAGGTTAATAGCGTTTAATAGCTCTACCATAATACTACCACAACTGGAGAGAAGATGCCAACATAGGAACCTTTATTCCAGTCATGGAACTTAAGGACATATAGCGTTAATAATTCCTAGATCACAAAGAGCAACCAGCATAATTATTATAGTGATAAACGCAACTACTACCAGCACTAACCGCACACCAGTGATATTATAGTATTTTCATCTGCCATTATTCCATAGCCCTAGGCACATTAAGAACAAGTAAAAGCCTAATACTGGCAATGCCTAAGCGCTTTTACCAGTTCTGCTTTGCGGGAAGGGGGTTTCTAGGAAGTGTGGGAAGGGGCATTTTCAATGGGTGGTATGCAACCAGGCAATGTGGCCCGTTGGAACTTCGACCCTGCAAGCATCAATTACACGCTCGTTTTCGCAGCATCTTTCTGTTTTCTTGCTTATCTGTTGTCATCTTTTCTTCGCCCTCTTTTTGCCTAGTGCGGTCTCACGATGCAACTAGGCCAACAGCGTCCAATTAGAAGGCTCCGGATTCACCTCCTGTAAGCCACATATGCGTCAGATTTTAGCCCACTGAAGCTGAGACAGCTGACAGGCAACACAGGTATAACTACGAAGCCACCTCTCTCCGCATCCGCATTTCCAATATTCTCCAACATCGTCCAACGTGGTGCAAAACGCCATGGATCTGCTTGGCCGTGTACCCGGAGGCTTCGGCCTGGTTCTCTGCGTCCTTCTTCCGGGCCTCGTCTACTTCCTCAGACGCCTGCTCCTCCCCAAACCGCTCCCGGGCATCCCATACAATGTGGAGGCGGCCAATTCACTGCTGGGAGACATCCCCGCCCTCCGCGCAGCGCCGAACCGCAGAGAATGGTGGGCGAGGCAAACGATCAGACACCAGTCGCCGTTGGTCCAAGTCTTCATGAGGCCGTTTGCCCAACCGTGGGTATTCATAGCTGATCACTACGAGGCCTTCGATGTCTGCATGCGGCGGCAGAAAGAGTTTGACCGGAGCGAGGCGACCATTTCCATGTTCAAGGGCGTCACTCCGAGCCATCACATCACTATGTTGTCTACTGACCCGCAATTTAAGAAGAACAGGGAGATGGTGCGGGATCTGATGTCGAACTCGTTTTTGCACGAGGTGAGATTGCTCACTCAGCTGGTGATGAATTTCAACTAATCCTAATTTTCAAAGGTCTCGGCCCCTACCATCCATGAAAAGTTCATGAACCTCATCAAGTTGTGGGATGGCAAGCTTGCCATGTGCAACGGACGTCCATTCGAAGCGGCCGAAGACATTCACAATTCCGCCCTCGATATCATCATGGCCCTGTCCTTTGGGCCCGACGCCATTCACGAACAGACCGTCAAGCATCTCAGTCTCCTCGAGTCCAACGCCACCAATGGGAGCGACGACGACGAGTTCAAGTTTGCAGACCTTCCCCTTGACGAAGAGCTGCAGCTCTTCACCATCTTGAGCGAGAGCGTCGCTGTCGCCATCAGGTCGCCTTTTCCCAAGATTCATCACTTCCTGTATCGCAACCTCTCTGCGCCAATGAGACGAGCCCAGGCCGGACGCGATAGACTTCGAAACCGAGAGGTTTCCAAGAGTGTGGAGAGAAGAAAGTCGGGACACTCGGAACGCTGTGCGCTGGACAACATGCTGGCGAGAGAGGACGCCATGGCCGAGAAGGAAGGGCGTGAACCGAACTACTACTCAGACACAATCATGGATGAGGTATGTTACCGCATAAAAGTCATGGCTGGCCAAAGTTAACGTTCGAAAAGCTGCTCGGATATCTCGTGGCAGGCCATGAGACGACCTCGTCTGCTCTACGATGGGGCATGAAGTATCTCACCGACGATCAACGAGTCCAATCCCGTCTTCGCAAAGCGATATACGACGCCCACCCTCAAGCAAGAGAAGAGAAGCGAGTGCCCACGGTGAGCGAAATCACCAAATCGCACATTCCCTATCTCGATGCAGTCATCGAAGAAGTCGTGAGACACTCGAAACCAGCTCCCATCACATTGCGACAAGCCCAAGTCGACACTCAACTCCTCGGCCACTTCATCCCCAAAGGAACCACGGTAGGTTTCCTGGGCAACGGACCCGGCGTGATGTGGCCCAGCCTCAAGATCGACGACAGCAAGCGATCAGAGGCGAGCCAGGCACACATGAAGCGAGTCCCGCTCTTTGACGACGCAACCGTCGTCGACTTTCTCCCCGAGAGATGGCTCAAGACTCGGACGGCTGACGGAGAGGAGGTGTTTGACCAGAACAACGGCCCGACGCAGGCTTTTGGCATTGGTCCTCGAGGGTGCTATGGTAAAAAGCTGGCCTACATCGAGATGCAGATTTACTTTACTCTGATACTGTGGGAGTTTAAGTTCAACCCGCTGAGGGCCGACTTGGCAACACATGAGGAGTCGGTTGCGTTGACTAGGACTCCGAAGCATGTATTTCTTAAGCTGGAAAAGACTGTATACTAGATAGAATTGTATGGTGACCCTCGGCTTATTGAAAACGGGAGCAATTGAAACTTGACGCTTAGTACCTATGACTAGGTAACTGCCTACTTATCAAGAGAGAAGCAATCTCTAAAGTCACTGCCCTTCTGCAACAATGCTAAGTCTTACAATAATACCTACCTGTGTTAATAACTTAATATTTTATATGTATAAGGAAATTTCGCATATAATAACCAATATATTATTTCTTCTCATATTATTGTCATTTTTTAATACTCGGAGGCTAGGCCTGTGTGTACCCTCCTTAGTGACTCTATCACTAAATCACTAAGGAGGGTACACACAGGCCTACCCTCCGAGTAATCTTTTCTTTTACTTTACTGATATGTTGTTCCTTATCTCTCTTATCGCTGCGCTTATCGCATTGTCCTTCGTTTCCTCTCAGTGCAACCTCACACTGATCCGACTTCATCATTCACTTCCACAATGCGAAACGTCATGTCGCGACAACCATGCCATACACGCCACCCGTCGACAATACACACACTCAACACCATGGCACTGAGCACCTGGCCATAAATAACAGTCGTCTCCGGCGCATCTTGATCCGCCTCGCGCTTCATACGACAGCGCACTGGTACAAAGCCGACGGCTTCGTCCGGCCCATTTCGCCGCATCTCGTGGTCAAGACGGGACCCTGGGTTCATCTCACCGAAGCGGCCACGGTGCAGTTTGTTTCCGCACACACGTCCATCCCCGTGCCGCGCGTCCACTGCTCCTTCCTCCACAACAACCGCGCCTACATCGTCATGGAGCGCGTCCAGGGCGACGAGCTCGCGACGAAATGGGCCACCATGTCTCAGCCCGACCGCGAGACGGTGCTTGTTCAGCTTCGGAGCATGGTGGCGGAGCTGAGGGCTCTGGAGCCATCGGGCACCCAAGTCGGGAGCTGTGTCGGCGGTTCTCTGCGCGACTCCCGCATCCCCCATGCCCGGCCACGGTTTGGACCTTTTTCCACCGTCAACGATTTTCATTTATGGCTTCGCGAAGGATTCCGACTCGAGGACCATCCAGGCGGCAAGACCGAGGAGGAATGCTCTGACTTGGAAGCCATGATTGCCCAACAAGACAAACCGTGGCCGCCTCCAGTATTTACTCATGGGGATCTTCATCCTTTTAATATCCTGGTTCGGGGGTCACAGATTGTCGCCATCATTGACTGGGAATTCGCTGGCTGGTATCCGTCGTACTGGGAATATACGGCGGCGTGGTATGGGAACCGCCTTCGCCAGCCGTGGCAGGACTCCTTGAGTAGCTTCCTCGACCCATACCCCGAAGAGTTGAAGATGGAAATCACGCGCCAGAAGTGGTGGGGAGATTTCTAACGTGCTGGCCACGACATACGTCACTCACCATACTTCATACCATTTCTACAGGTCGGCTACCAAGTCTCTCGGCCAGTCTTACCCCCCTTCACTCATCGTCGCCTTGCTGTTTCCATCTCCTCGGTCGAACTGCCGCATCCTCCTTGGTCGCGACCAGGTCTGCAGGTTATTGCCAATTGGCCCGTCGCCCAACTTTAATTTGCTTCACGGCGCCTTCTCACCAGCTTGTTTCAGACGAAAGGTCATCCGACGTGGTGCGAAACAACTTCAGCCTTGTGTTACCATGTTTCGCGCGCGCCTAAGAATGAGCAGCAATGAAATAGCCAATAAGGTTGAGGTTTCTATTCCTTACAGAGTCAACAAAACAACACGTAAAGAAGGGCCAGAAACATAAATATCGTCAGTGATTCGGCCATCTTGCTGATTCCAGTCGATTCCGCAAGTCAGAAAGTTACCCAGCTCAGCTCTTTACCTTCTTACCGAAAGAATTTCAGATCAGCTCCTCGAGTAACAACCCGAAGCTCCGTTTTACCATCACCCCTTCGTTTGTGTACATATTCAACATGTTCGGCAACAAGAAGCGGCTGTACATTGGCATTTATCCCAGCGGAGTCGTCAACAACGAGGAACGCAAGTAAGCTCCCCTGCCCAATGCTCTCCCAATCCGTTCTAACATGATGTGCCACACAGATACCATTGGGGTTTCCTCGTGGGGCCCAAGATCGAAGAGCTAGAAAAAGTTCCCGGGATGCGATACCACGTCAAGAATTCCGCCATGAAAGGCTGGATCTACGAAGAACTCGAGTTGCCAAGCGTCAAGGGCACTACCAATCTCCTGGCGCGGATCACCATTGCTAAGATCAAAGACGAGGAGCGACTCGTCAAGATACTCCGCGAAACGCCTGTTGTTCAGGATGATCCCGATTGGCGCTGCCGCACGTGGGCTGCCGACGCGTTGCGCAGGATTGCCGAAGATGGACGCGCGGTGGGAACGTCTGAGCTGGACTGGGTCAAGATTGAGGCTGTCGCTCGCGAGTACGTCGCGAAGAAGACCGACGATGGCAGATACGCTAGGATCGCTGCGAATATGGATGTGTTCCAACCCAAGCCGACTTGGAGCATGCTCGAGGGTAGTGAAGTTGTGCCGTAGCCTGGCAGCCAAGTATTTACACACCACGGAGTTTACTACATTCGGATGATGTTTCTCTCTGAATAACCTCCCCCTAACCGATATATGATACTACTCCTTCTCTTAAGTAGCTTCTTCTTCGGTAGCTTAAGCACTCCACATAAGGTACTGCTAGTTACTAAATGGTAATCAGTAATAGAGCAGTTGTGAACACTGAAGGAGCCCCCATTAAAACTAGACAATGTTAGGATTCATTCAGGACGTCTAAGTAGCTCCTAGCAATAGGTCTAATCCACCCAAAGGACACTACGTCCATTAATGTTAGCTACTCGTTAACTTTGATCTCTACCTATTGTCCCTCATTATTCTTTTCTCTTTTACCCTACTGAGGCTAACATCTAGTTGAACGAACCTCGTTGAGGGTAGTTTGGCGAGTTGACACATTGGCAATTGGCCTAAGCTGCGTGTTCCGCATCCTTCTTTCACTTCGTATTCCATCTACTTCAACACATTACACTAAGTTTGGGTGCAGAGAATATAGTAGGAAATATGTTTAACTGGAGACTCGATAGTCTCTCCGTCGGCTATGAGATATCGATGGGCTCGGATGGAGGCTGGAGGGCCGGCGACGCACGAACATGAACTATTGTCACCCCATTGGCTTTCAGCAATAATTAGTAGGATTCCTTCTTACCTCGGTAATGAGTGCTTATAAGTTGTGAGATAGGTGCGTATCAGTTGATGAATGTATGGGTGCACATGAGGTATCAGGTGAAGGGGCTGACTTGGGGAACAAACCAAGCCACCGAGGTGCAATTATATAAATGTGCTTAGGTCATAATTTGCCTTTCAGAGGTTTCAGGGCCTGAAGAGAATCGGTGCATGCGAGGGCGTGCAGACTCGGTCTACTGAATCATGTGATGCTCTCATGCTTCCCTCGGGGTGAGAAAGATATGTCAGGTGTAGGGTAAGCCCATAACGAAGGGGCTGGTGAAACAATCCACGATGACCAAGAAGGAATGAGGCACATAGAATGAGGTGCATACTTGGACGGCTCTCTGACTGTGCCATGTTTGATACGGGCGTGGCCGAACTTGGCGTAATCCCGAGCTATCCGCAAAGTCTTAGTCTGGAGAGTCTCCATTGGGTTTGCCTTCAAGGTTGTGGTTGTCCCTGCATCAAGTGTTTGTTCGCCTCCGGTTCAACGATCGCGAAACGTGACACCATTGGGGCTTCGGCACGCGGCTAATCTTGCAGCTGCGGTATTCGAAGACTCGCCGGAGTATCTTATTTGTTCCTATCCAAATACAATTCGAGGCAATCCAGCTGAGGAAAGGCCCCCAATAAAGCCCCCAATTGCCTTACCGCTACTTCTAAAATAGTCGGGGCTTCGTCATTAGGACGCCACCCCTCTGTGGGATCGAACGCCCAATCAACGACGCGTATGACGGCGCATTTTCTCGCTGCGGTACGAAACTGGTCAGGGCGGCGAGCGCTGGATCTGGCATTGGGAACGTTCCTGTGAGAGGGAGCCGATCGCTCCGCCACCTTTCAGGTGCTTGTGGAGGGGAAGCTTGAGAAGAAGCGGGGGCTGAGTTGGATGTCGCCGCGTTGAACCTTTGGAGAGGGAGGTTGCAATTGATGTGTCTTGAGACATGATCACTGTCATTATAAATAAAGACCAAGATCCGGTTTTGATCTCATCCCAGTAGTATCTGCCCTTCAACCCAAGCAATTGAACCCCCCTCATCGAGCCATCACGGACCCTAACAAGCAACGCCAACCGACGTCACCGATTCGAAGTGCGGCGAAGCTAGGATATCTGCTTGTCGGCGCATTTCTCGTCCTGTTTCTCGCTCTCTACCTTCACGACACCGTTCCACTTCACCACACTTCACCAGCCAAAATGGGTGGAGGACCAGCCCCGGGCTATCGCTCCGTTGCGTACTTTGTCAACTGGTAAGGATCCCTCAGCGATCATCACGACTGTGGCCTGCTAACCGAGTCTCAGGGCCATCTATGGCAGAAAACATCGTCCCCAGGACCTCCCCGTCGAGAAGCTCACTCACGTTCTCTATTCCTTTGCCAATCTCCGTGCCGACACGGGTGAAGTGTGAGTACTCTCGCGCCTCTGCTTGAACGCATCGCTCATCGTCCACAGCCACCTGACCGACACTTGGGCCGACACCGACATTCACTGGGAGGGCGACTCGTGGAACGACTCCGGTACCAACCTCTACGGCTGTCTCAAGCAGCTCAATCTCCTCAAAAAGCGCAACCGCAACCTCAAGGTCCTCCTGTCCATTGGCGGCTGGACCTACAGCTCCAACTTCAAGGCGCCCGCCAGCACCCAGGCGGGCCGCGAGACGTTTGCCCGCTCAAGCGTCGACCTGCTCAAGAACCTCGGCTTTGACGGCATCGACATTGATTGGGAGTACCCCCAGAACCCCGATGAGGCCAGGGACTTTGTGGCCCTCCTGGCCACCCTCCGCAGGGAGTTGGACGCCTACGCTTCGACCCTCAGCCGCCCGCACCACTTTGAGATCACCGTGGCCTGCCCTGCCGGTGCCTCAAACTATGAGAAGCTCGATGTCCGCGGCATGGACCAGTACCTCGATTTCTGGAACCTGATGGCGTATGACTACGCTGGTTCCTGGGACCAGAACAGTGGTCACCAGTCCAACCTGTATCCGAGCCGCTCCAACCCCTCCTCGACACCCTTCTCCACCTCCAACGCCGTTAGCTTCTACCTCAACAACGGCGTCGACCGTTCCAAGATTGTCCTGGGCATGCCACTCTACGGCCGCGCCTTCGAGAACACCGACGGGCCCGGCCGTCCCTTCCAGGGCGTGGGCGAGGGCACCTGGGAGGCGGGTGTGCACGACTACAAGAAGCTCCCGCTGGAGGGATCCGAGGTGCGCGTCGACAACGACTGCCGAGCGTCGTACTGCTACCACCCGGGACAGCGAAAGTTGGTGACGTACGACACGCCTCAGATGGCTGCCGACAAGGCCGGCTACATCAGGTACGAGAGGCTGGGAGGCGCCATGTGGTGGGAGAGCAGCGCCGACAAGGAGGGGTACGAGAGCCTGATCGGAACCGTCGTGCATTGCTTGGGAGGTCCCGCGGGGCTCCAGAGGCAGCATAATTGTCTGGAGTATCCGCAGACCAAGTACGATAACCTTCGAAATGTGTTTCCTGACAACTGAGGGGTGAGGGATTAGCGGATGAGAGAACCAACTTGGACGATAAACGCAGGATTGATTTGCTTGGAAAATTAGCAGCAGAGTGTGTATCGAGCTTTTAATGACAAGATTGCGAACTTCTTTGATACAGAATGGGAATT
Organism: Thelonectria blattea; assembly: GCA_024115155.1. NCBI lineage: Eukaryota > Fungi > Ascomycota > Sordariomycetes > Hypocreales > Nectriaceae > Thelonectria > Thelonectria blattea. Next base: position 32,818 of record JAMQMW010000921.1, read on the forward strand.
CGGTTCCCAGGCGCAAATTTCCACGCGTTCACGACATGAGGCGGTTCGACAAGGCCGTTCCGCCTGCACCACGATGCGCCACGTGACCCACACCAGCCACAGCGGCTTGACCATGGCCCGTGCGCCCAGCTTTTCGACGAGAGCTACCAGAAATTTTCTACTGGAGAAAAAAAGTGCGAAAATCTTCAGTCTCGAGACATCACCACATTGAATCCCCCTCCCCAATTGCGGCACCAGGCTGGGACGAGACAAAATGTCGCACATTGATTACGCTCTCTACGAATCGCCCGTGGGCTATGCCATCTTCAAGGTGGTCCACCAGCAGGATGCCGTCGGCCTGAAGTTGAAGGAGACTCAGGCCGCCGGCGCCGACCTGGCCAAGTTTGGCAAGATGGTCAAGCTGGTCAACTTCAGCCCCTTCAGGTATGAAACGTGCAGGAGTGGCCTGTATCGCTCGCGGGTGCTGACTTATGCAGGGGCCACGTTGAGGCTCTCGAGAACATCAACCTCGTCTCCGAGGGCATCGTCTCCGACTACCTCAAGTCCGTCCTCGAACTCAACCTCCCCCAGACGAGCGGCAAGAAGAGCAAGGTCGTGCTCGGCGTTTCCGAGAAGAACCTCGCGGGCGCCATCAAGTCCAACTTCCCCGGCCTCGAGTGCGAGACGGCCGATACCTCTGACGTTGTCGGAGACGTCATCCGCGGCATTCGCCTGCACGCCGACAAGCTCCTCTCCGACCTCAAGTCGGGCGATGTCGAGAAGGCCGGTCTGGGTATGGGTCACGCTTACTCCCGTGCTAAGGTCAAGTTCAGCGTCACCCGCAACGACAACCACATCATCCAGGCCAGCGCCACCATCGACTTCCAGGACAAGGGCGTCAACCAGTTCTTCATGCGCGTCCGCGAGTGGTACGGATGGCACTTCCCCGAGCTGGTCAAGATTGTCTCCGACAACTTGACCTACGCCAAGCTCGTGCTGGTGATTGGCGACAAAAAGTCTCTCAACGACGACCGGCTGCACGACCTTGCCGCCGTCGTCGGCGAGGACGGTGACCTGGCCCAGGCCATCATCGACGCCGCCAAGGTGTCCATGGGTCTGGACATTACTCCCGCCGATCTCGAGATCGTCAAGGGCTTCGCCGAGGCCGTTGTGAAGCAGGCCGAGAACCGAAAGTCGACCTCCCTCTACCTCGAGAAGAAGATGAACCTCGTTGCCCCCAACCTGCAGACCCTGATCGGCACCCCGGTCGCCGCTCGCCTCATCTCCCACGCCGGTTCCTTGACAAACCTGTCCAAGTACCCTGCCTCCACTCTCCAGATCCTGGGTGCTGAGAAGGCTCTTTTCCGCGCGCTCAAGAGCAAGAGCAACACCCCTAAATATGGTCTCATCTACCACAGCAGCTTCATTGGCAAGGCCAACGTGCGCAACAAGGGTCGCATTTCCCGATACCTCGCCAACAAGTGCAGCATGGCCAGCCGCATCGACAACTTCTCCGAGGAGCCCTCCACTCGCTTTGGTGAGGCTTTGAGGCAGCAGGTCGAGGACAGACTAGAGTTCTACGCCACCGGCAAGAAGCCTGCCAAGAACGCCGATGTGATGGTAAGTTGAGTGATTAATTTTGCAAGAATGGCTACTAATTCATTAACAGAAGTCTGTCATGGACATTATCGACGGCGGTGGAGATGAGGACGAGGAGATGGCCGATGTCCCCGCTCCCGAGTCAGCCAAGAAGTCCAAGAAGGAGAAGAAGGAAAAGAAAGAGAAGAAGGAGAAGAAGCGCAAGCACGATGATGATGATGAGGCTCCCAAGGAGGTTGACGGCGAAAAGAAGAAGAAGAAGAAGAGAAAGTCCAAGGCCGCGGATGACGAGTAGAGCTCCTCTGGCTTGGCAGTTGCCTCGGCCCCATTTGGGGAGCAGTCTGAGGCTCAGCCTACTGCGACGGGCACGGAGGGGGGACGGCTTGACGGGAAAACTTCATTTACGACATGCATTTCACAAGCGGGGGAGTCGTGCGAGGGATGGAACTCAGCTTTGCCAGCACCTCTCATTGCAGCTGATGATGAGGGTGTCAGCGTAGGCCGAGAAGTCGCCGGGTCATGCTCGACGGCACAGGAGACTTGTAGCACCACAAGTGCCACGGCCAGCCGTCACAGTGAGGACTCGGTAGAAGACCAGAGGCCGGCTCCCCAACAGCCTTGTGTAATTGTTTGAGGAGTTGAAAGGATTGGCTTGGGCGTTCGAGGTATTGCTTGTATTGTTTACATACTGGGATTCATACCCGTTATAAACACTGTTCTGTTGATTGCTTCAAGGCGGTGAAAGTAATTGTGACTAAGGCTCAAAGAATCCTTCTTCATGCTTGAAGGCATTCAACAACTCGTAAAGCGTAAGCACCATACGAGTACCCAGACGATTGGACTCGGAGAACTCGCTGCTTTCGAGAATGGCGCGTCGTGCCCCACCAGGGCAAGGCTCTGAGATTTCGGGCACAATTTACGCGAGGCTGGAAAATGAAAATTCGGCGGGGATGCAGGCGGTCCCGAGTCGACGACGATATCTGCAGAGCGCTTTCACGGGAGGACAAGATTTCAACGGGGAGCATGTACGACTCTAGGTCTCACAGTCGTGCATCCCAGTCACAGTCACAGGTCACCCAAGGTTGAAAATTTATGCTCATTAACGTCTCAACCAAGCATTCATTTATCAGAAGCCGGATGTGCTTTGCGCTACATCAATCCTTTTTTGGCAATCCATGGTCCCAACTCCAACCACCCCATGCGCATGTCATTCCCTCGGATGCATTTATTGCTTGTCGAAAACGTAGGTGAGGTGGCAACGGCCACAGTACTGGCGGTCCTGCATGGCAGCCATGAAGACACCGGCACCGCACTGTCAATTTGTCAGCGAACCCGTCTGCGCCGCTGCTCTGAAGAAAACTCACGCTGTCGCTGGGGCACTCGCGGCGGAGGCGCTCGATCTTGCCATCGGAGTCGACCTTGTAGTACTTGAGGACGGCCAACTTGGTCTTCTTGCGCTTGTGCTTGATCTTCTTGGGGGTGGTGTAGACCTTCTTCTTGCGCTTCTTGGCACCACCACGGAGGCGGAGCACCAGGTGGAGGGTGGACTCCTTCTGGATGTTGTAGTCGCTCAGGGTTCGGCCATCCTCGAGCTGCTTACCAGCGAAGATGAGTCGCTGCTGGTCGGGGGGGATGCCCTCCTTGTCCTGAATCTTGGACTTGACGTTGTCGATGGTGTCGGAAGACTCCACCTCGAGGGTGATCGTCTTCCCCGTGAGGGTCTTGACGAAGATCTGCATCTTGCCTAGCTATTGATGTTAGAATCTCAGGTCGACAAGAGGTTATCGCGAAAAGAGGTTTTTCGCGATGCGCAAGCTGCGGGTTGCGACTTCGAGGAGGCGGCGGGGAGGCGAGGGCATTGCAAAGACTCAAGTGAGAGGCAATGAAGCCCTCACCGTAACAAAGGGGTTGTGCAGCATCTTTCAGACATACCTCGACAATAAAATTTACTGCCTTCCTAAGCAATCTTTCAGATGGTGCGTGGTTGAAGAAGGTCGGCTTTTGGTGGAGTGGCGCTCTCTAGAAAATTGTCCAGTCGGGGGCGCAAGTGGGGTCACATGACCTAGGGTTTTCACCAATGCGTGCCCTTGCAGTTGTGAACCGAAAAATCGCAGACTTGTGGGTCGCCCGCCGCAATTGACTTGCCCTACGCGTGCGCAAAGTGGATTGGAGACGGCAACCCATTCTCGACATCGCACTTTTCAGTAAGTCCTCTCGCCTTTTTCCTTTTCTCTTCTTTCTTTCTCCGTCGACCCTGATATTAACCCACAGCAGACAGTCACCATGGTTAAGAAGAGAAAGAACAAGTACGATCCCCCCCCAACCGAATGCCTCTCCCGTTGTCGCCGACGATGCCGCCGACGGGCTCCCGAGCACACGACAACGGCGCCGTTTCGATGATATACTAACCTTCTTCCCAGCGGCCGCAACAAGAAGGGCCGCGGCCACACCAAGCCTATCCGATGCAGCAACTGCTCGCGCTGCACGCCCAAGGATAAGGCCATCAAGCGCTTCACCATCCGCAACATGGTCGAGTCTGCCGCTATTCGTGCGTACCCTCTTCTCTCAAACTCTCCCTAGAACAAGACTAACTTTCTCCCCTAGGTGACATCTCGGATGCCTCCGTCTTCGCGGAGTACACCGTACCCAAGATGTACCTGAAGCTGCAGTACTGTGTCTCTTGCGCCATTCACGGCAAGATTGTCCGGTACGTTGTCTTTCCTCGGGGTGTGACAACTGCGCCTTGGTTGCGTATGTGCTTCAGATGAACCTTGGTCGTACAATTGGCACACCCCAAGCCTCGGTTCGAGCGGATCATTTCTGCTCGACGAGGTCTCTTCCTCAGGTATGTGACAGCAAACTGACGAGCTTTTACAGTGTCCGATCTCGCGTCGGTCGCCGCAACCGTGCCCCTCCCCCTCGTGTTCGCTACAACAAGGACGGCAAGAAGATTGTCCCCACTGCTCCCAAGGCTTAGGGTGAATAGGGATGGAGTTGGGTTGGTAACGATAACGTCTGCATTCAAAAAAGGATGTGATGAGCACTGGGATTATGACTAGGATTCCAAAATAAATCGCACCGCGTTGACGGTTCACCAAGAATGTGTGTGTTATGGATGACTTGACGTGATGACTTGAGTGAAATGTACATCAAAATGGTGTCTTTGATATTGGACGAAGATGTGAGAGCCTTCTGAACCTTCGTCACCCATGTCTTGACGTATCCAGGCGGGTCGGTTGCGTCTTTGGTTGTAGGTGGTAGATTCGCGTGGCTCTCAAACTTTGAGGTCAGGTATCAACCCAGGTCCAGGATCGAGAATCAAGAGTCGAACGTTCCTCGTATGGATGAGGAATACGTTGAACGTCATTAGTAAAATATGCGCATCGACGTGAAGGCACCAGAAAAGCCTTACACATCTTGGTTGTGGGACGGTGCAACAAACTTTTGACACCATCACCTTCACTTGACAGTTCGCATCAACAAATCACTTAGGTAGGAACTTACTGCAGGTAAATGACAGTACAAAAGAAGGAAATGATCTTGATTGGCTTAATGAAATAAATTTATACCTAAACGAAGCTCATCAAGAGAAAAGAAACGAAGACTAAACACTTATATCCCAGTCAACATTCTTACCCTACACATCCCCCTGTGCCCTCACCTCACCAACTCCACCCCCCCCTGCGAACACGCATACGGATCAACACAAACCCCTCCCTCGCAACAACTCCCCGTCAAGCATACAAACCTCGCGTGTCCAGCCCCCTCACAATCCCCATCGCTCTCACACACACCGACATAGTTCCCGCACTCAACATACTCAAACGCAACCGCCCTCCCCCCCGCCGTCGTCCCGCACACGCACCCCGTCCCCGCGACGCTCGCCTCGGGAGGATACGCGCACGTATCCCCGTCGCGCCGGGCCACTGAGCCATTCGGGCAGCATGCCACGGCCGAGGGATCCTGAATCGTCACGTTGTATGGTCGCGGATTTTGTGGTGCCCAGTTGAGGGTTGTTAGGGCGTCGATGTGTGTCGCGCCGGCTGAGAGGCTGAGGTTGAAAGGGACTTCGCCCGCGTGCAGGTCTTCGCAGATGTCGCCGGGGAAGTCGCGGTGGTCGTTGTACGCGTCGATGTAGCGCTCCAGCGAGCTCGTGTCCTCGGGAGACGATGAGGTGTGTTTGGAGAGGATCTCTTGGAACACGTCCCACAGCCGGCCGAAGGATTCCGACGCGGCCGTCGCGCCTTGGGTCTGCGTGTCGTTGAGGTGTTGGCCGTGCAGCGCGGCCCTGAACGACTCGGAGCTCAAGAAGTCTCTCCCGGTCTCGCCGAGAGTCGTGATAACGGTGGCTATGTCGGGACAGGAGCCCTCGAAGGGGTCGGTGATGAGGAAGTCGACTACGTCGTTCTTGACGGCCCGCTGACACGTCATGGACGCCGACGCCGAGCCCGGAAACGTGCAGTCAAATTCCCAGCGACCCGAGTCGTCGACGTCGACGTCGGTGCAGGCCGAGTTGCCGACCAGGAGGCGAGGATACTGCCTGATGGACCTGTCGACGGGCTGGCCGCACTGGTCGTGCATGTTGAGGACTTGGGTGAAGTCGATGTCTTCGCGTCTCTTCCACCGCTCGGCAGCCGCGCACGTCACGCCGGCTAGGTTTCTCAACTGCCGCAGCATGTTGGCGATGGTGATGGAAACGCTGTACGCGCACCCGCGCGAGTAGAGGTATATGCCGGACCCATCTATCACCATAGAATTGCCGCCCGGGTCGGAAATGGCGATGCGGTTCCGGTTCGACACATCGAGGAAGTGAATGCCCTCGTTGCCGTCCCTCACCGTTAGATACAGCGGATCCACGCCGCGACTGTCAAACTGCACCGACTCGATGTAAGGAATGGGAATAGTGACGTTATCCTCGCGCAGTTTAGCATTGTGCAGCACCGCGCGGCGAGTCGCGTCGCCTTGGGGATCCGAGGCCAAGCTGTAGCAGGATTCTTGGGCCACGGCCGCCGCGCGGGTCACCCGGGTGAAGTTGGCGGCGGGGAACTCGGAGACGGTGGCGGGTGTGGCGTTGTCGTCTTGGGTGGAGGTGCTGAGCGAGGAAGAAGCCGTGGTGGCGGGTGTTTCAGACGTTGAGGTGGTGGTACTGTTCAGGGGCGTCGTTGGACGAGGTGATGGTGGTTGTGGTGTGACGATGGGACCGCTTGAAGTTGACGCTGTTGTGTTGCTGATGGGTGTCACGGATGGGCCCGAGGACATCGAGGCCTGGGGAGTTGTCGTTTCGTTCTTGGAGCTCGCACTGGAGTGTGTGGCTGAAAGGCTGAATGTAGGAGAACGAGATGTGTGATTGAGACTTGTCAGAGTCGAAGTCGCAGTCCACGATGGAGATGTACTTCCAGCCGGGGCCGAGATGCTCGTCGATGAGTTCCAGTTTGGCAAAGTCCCGGGACCTGACGGCGCAGGCGTGACCTCGCTGGACGAGTTCCAAACGGTAAACGGCACGGAGACGGTCCCCGGGATGCTAACGGTAGGAATCGACGCGTTCCAACCAAGCGAAGTCGTCGGGCTGGACCCAGCAGCCAGAGACGAACTCGTTGAACCAGGGAAAGAAGTGTTCCTGGTGGCCGTGAAGAACGAAGACACACTGCTAGGAATGGTAATGGGCAAAATGGAAACCGAAGTATTCCACCCCGCCGACGTCACACCCGGTGTCGACGAAGGCTCAGACAGAAAACTCGACAGATCCGAACTTGAAGCCACCGACGCCGACGCCGTCCCGGGCACGCCGACCGACGACACAGACGAGTTCCAGCTGAAAGACGTCCGCACGCTAGTCCTGGTGATGGATCCGACCGGGGGCGTCACGAGACCCGACGCCGTTTCGGAGCCCGACCTGGAGGAAGTCCACGAGGTTGTGAACGCGGAAGCAGTTCCTGGGATGCTGACGGGGGGGAACGAAGTCGAGTTCCAGCTTGATGAGGTGCTGGGGTGGGATGTCGTGGAAGGAGACGAGGGGGATAAGGGGACGGATGAGTTTGACGAAGGAGCTGCCGTGCCGGGCATGCTTGTTGATAGAGATAGTGACGAGTTCCAACCGGAAAAAGCCGACGTGCTGGATTGGAAGAAGCTCGTCGGGTTCAACGACGACAGCGAAGTAATGGGCAGGATGCTGATGGCAGCGCTGCTGGACGAAGCCGTGAGCGCCGCCGCCGACGACGACGAGTTCCATCCCTGAGGACTGGAAGTGCTATTCGCCGAGGCCGTCTGCGTCTCAACCTCTCTCGACGAACTCTCGCTGACACTCACCAGCGAACTCCCTCCAGTCCCAAGGGTAGAACCCCCAGTCGAACCCCCCAAACTCGTGCTATTCCTCCAACTCCTCACCGTCGTCCCCGTCTCCGAAGCTGACACTGTCCTCACGGCCGTACTCGTAACCCACGCCGTCTCACTGGTAAGAACACATCGACACTACCACCCCCCACAACACTCAGCTTCTCACAACCCAAAACCAACATAATTCAACAAACTCAACAAAAAACTCACATAGGAAGAAATCTGCGTCTGATTATACGTCACGTACGCCGCCGGCGTGCTATACCCTCCCTCGCGACAGTGCCCCCTGCCGAGCACGTCGGAGCAGAACTGCAGCCCGTCGTCGCCCGCGAGAGACGAATATAGCGCGTCGCGCGGACATGGAGAGACCGGGGTGGTGGCAGTTGCCGCTGGTAGACTGCGGGCGCTGCGGCAGAGGAGGAAGAGGGGAACGAGGAGCGTCCGCATGGTGGGAATCATGGCATGGTCGGTGGGAGGGATAGAGATGGGGAGGCGAGGGGGAGTTTCGTGCGGCGGCGTGTTCGTCGTCTTACTTATAGACGTTTTTGAGGCCGAGCATGGCTTGAGAAGCATTCGCTTCGGATGCAAGTCGAATCCCGGGACGTTCACCTCCGAAGAACCCCCTCCCACTCTGCTCTTTACCCCTGAGCCCGCCCAGACATGTCTCCCATCTCTCCCAGAGCAACATCTCAGCGTCACCCGTCTTACCATCTTCGTTCAGCACGCGTAACCCTTCCCGCCCCATCTGCAACATCAAGGACCGAAGCCACCTCGCCGCCTCGACCCTTTTCGTGGGAAGAAGTCGACATTTGACTCGACTGCCAAGATGAGTGTCCCCTGTCTCTCCATCAGCCGCTGGAGGACGACCCAGATCCCTAGTACACGATACGAGGCGTCCCTGATGGCGTAACCACCGAGGTTGACAGGTGTGACCGGAGACGGTTACAGCCGCCCACAAGGTGCATCAGATCGAGACGTACACCTCGGTAACGCCAAGGTAGATAGGGGATATCAAACAAGATAAAATTCTATGCGCGAGAAAACAGTCCAAAATCGTCCATACACATCATCATAACCCATCAAACCGACACCCCAAAACCATACATCGTGATATAATCCCATATTGCTCTACCGAATCGCCAACGTCGTCGTCGTCGTCCCGCTCGTTTGCCTCTGCTGGCCCTGCGGTCTCACAATAAAGTCCTTGTTCTCAATCGTCACACTCTTGGTCATATGGTTGACCTTGTACACGCCAACCAGTCTTGCCGCCAGCTCAAACATGTTGTTTCGTAGCGAAATGACAATAAACTGCGCGTTCTTGGTGCGTTCCTTGATGTAGTTGGCCACGATGGACACCTGCTATGGCGTTAGTGAACGAGTCAATCCAAGCGAGGGACGTGTCATGGTGATGCTGTTGCAGCCGAGTGTCTCGGGCCAAGTCCAGGTACAAACAAAGGGGGACATTAAAGGGGCAGGGGCATACTCACATTTCTGAAGTCCAGCGCCGCGTCAATCTCGTCCATGACGTACAAGGGAGTCGGCTTGTAGTGGTGCAAGGCAAACACGAGAGCCAAGCTGCTCAACGTCTTCTCACCACCAGAGAGGTTGCTGATGTTCTTCCAGCTCTTCTTGGGCGGCATCACGCTGAACAGGATGCCCTCGCTGAAGGGATCCAGGCTGTCCACCAACTCCAGTTCGGCATTGCCGCCCATGGTGATCATCTGGTACATCTCCTTCAGCCGGAGTGAGATGGCACTGAATCCTTCCATGAAGCCCTCGAGCCGGAGACGGCGGAGGTCGTCGCACCGCTTCTTGGCTGCGTCTCGTTGCGCGATGGCACTATGTAGATCCGATGCACGAGCCGCATGTTCCTCGACTCGTCGTCGATACTCCGCGAGGACGCCGAGGTCGACGTTGACGTTTTGCGTCTTTTCCTCGAGCGCCGCAATCTCGCCGTTGAGCGTCCCCTTGTCCATGTCGGCGAGCTCATCCGGAGTGTACCGAGGCAGCTCGTTGGGTTGACTCGGCACTTCTTCCTCTTCCTCCTCCTCCTCCTCCTCTTCGCCAGCCTCAGGTGCATCCGTCATGTCCACGTCTTCGGCATCCTCCATCTCGACATCTCCGTCGCTCTCGACCTTCTCGTCTTGCGACTGGGTCTTGCTTTGGCTGGGCGAAGTCTTTCCGATGAGGGCGTCCAAGTCTTGGAGCACAAGCTTAGAGTGCCTGTCCTCCCAGTGGCGAAGTCGCTTCTGGTTCTCGGCGAGCGCCTTCTGGTTCCCCTCCAGCTTGTTTCGCATCTCAATCTCGACCGCTCTCGTCTCGTTCAGCTCGTCCGTCTTCTCGTCCAGTTCGGCCTTGAGCCCCTTAAGCTCCTTCTTCTTGGCCGCGAGACCCTCCTCTGCCTCTTCAACCTGGGCTTGAAGTTCCTCGGCCCTCTCGCCCTGGTGGGCAATGTCGTCGCCGAGCTTCTGAAGATCCCTGTCCGCCGCATCGAGATCCTTGGTTGCCTTTGCGTGATCCTTCTCAAGCTTGATCTTTTGCTTCTCGGCCTTTGCCTTGTTGACTTCAGCAGTCGAGATGGCCTCACCGTTGGAGGAAATCTCTTCCTTGATGGCGTCGACCTTGGTTCGCTGCGCCCGTAGCTTTTCACCACCCACTTCCATAATCTTGTCTTGTAGCGCCTTGATTTCCTCCTCCACGCTAGAGGTCTCGCCATGGAGTTTCTCAACGTCCCTGTTGAGCTTCGCGATTTCTTTCTGCAGAACGGCAATGCGGCTGTTGTCAGAGGCAGACGGCTGATGCTCCTTGACAACCTCCTTGATTCGTCGCTGGAGATCGGCCACGTTTCGAGTTGCACTGTCAACCTCGAGGCCAATCTTTTGCATCTTGGTGTCGAGCTCGGGAATTTCCACATTCAGCTCCTGAAGTCGAGTCTCGCACTCTCGCTGATACTCCTGGAATTCTTGAAACTTGGCCTCCCACCCGTCACGATCGCCTTCGAGCTTGGCCACCTGTTCCTTGGTGATATCGGCCACCAGCTTGGAGGACATGAGGCCCTTCTTGACCGTGGTGCCTCCACCAGACATGGTACCAGATTTGTCAATGAGCTCGCCGTCGAGGGTTACCACGCGCCATCTCTTTGCGCCGTAGGCAATCCTGTTTGCTTGTGCAAGGTCAGTGGCAACCAGAGTGTCCTGCATAGCATGGTAGAAGGCAGGCCGGAACTTTTCCTCCTTGGCCTGGACCAGGTCAAAAAGTCGAGGGGCGTTTTCGGGGGTCTGAATGGGCGAGAGATTGCGGGGCCTGAGCTTGTCGAGGCAGATGAAGTTGCCTCGTCCGAGATTGTTCTTGCGTAGATACTCGATGCACTGCTGGCCGGCATTCACCGTCTCCGTGACAAAGTTGTTCAGAGCACCACACGCCGTGGAGACGGCGACGTCGTACTTTTGATCAATGGTCCCGAGATTTCCGAGGCGCCCTTGGAAACCGTCAATACGGCCCGAATCTCTCATGCGCATGAGTGCGGCCAGGACATTGCCGCGGGTCTGGGTACTAGAGAGACTCGAGCGTGCCTCATCTGCCTTTTGCCGGGCATTGGAAATCTTGGATCGGATCTTGGGCTCTTGCTGAGAGAGAAGCTCGAGCTCGGACTTCATCTTGGCGGCCTCGGCGAGCAGCTCGGCCTTTTGCTTCTCATATATCTTGAGCTCCTTGAGCTTGGTCACCTTGTTTTCCTCGGTGGAAGCGATCTTGTTCTCGAGTTCCTCCAGCGCCACGGCACCCGAATTGGCCTTTTCCTGGAGGATGTTGAGTTCGCTCTCGGCCACGGCGATGGATGACTGTTTCTGGTTGATCTTTTCGTTCCATGGCTCGAGCGACTTTTGCTTGGCGGCAATCTTGTCAGAAAAGGCCTGGGTCTTTCCCTTGAGGCTTTCGCGGATCTCGGCGAGTTCGGCCTCCTCTTCGGTTACTTGGGCCTCGAGCTCGGCAATCTCCTGGGTCAGAGACTCGATCTCCTGGCCGCATTGCAGAATCGTTTCGTCGGCGTCGGCGGACGATGACTCGGCGTTGTTGATGGTCTTTTCGAGCTTCTTCTTCTTGTCTTCGAGGAACTTGCGCTTCTCGTCAAATTTGACGCGTTCTTGCTCGAATTTGGACATTTCCTTGACCAAAGCCTGGGTTTCTTTCGCCTGAATATCGAATTCCTTGGCGCCCTGTGCGTGAGCCTTTTCGAGATCCTTGATGAGCTGCTGGCTGCCGTGGTGCTTTTCGAGCTCAGCGTTGAGTTGCGACTGCATCTGGTCGACGGCTTCTTCTGCGACAGCAATGTTGTTGCTGCACTCGTGAAGGTGGATTTGGTACAGCGCGGATTGCTTCAACACCAACTCGTTTTCGTCTCGAACATAGGCGAGGGCCTTGTCCTTTTTGTCCTCCAGACTGTTCTTCTCTTTCTCGACGTGCTGGACTCGGCCGCTCTTCTCCATGCATATGTCATTGAGCGTCTCAACCTCTGTGGCTGACTCCTCGATCGGCGTCTTGTACTTGGAGGTTCCGATAATGTCCTCGAGATATTCCAGGAGGCCGTCCTCGTGCTCGTTGGCGGCCTTGGCCTTCATCTGCGCGATCGACTCGACTTCACCCTGGAGAATGAGAAATCGCTTGTGGTCCAGGTCGACGCCCCGATCTTTGAGTAGAGTTGTCACCGTGGTGAAGTTGGACTCTTTGCCATTGATGTAGTATTTGCTCGAGTTATTTCGGAACGCCTTGCGAGAGATGATGAGTTCGGAATCGGGGATGACTTCATGGCCACCGCCAGGCTATAACTTGTTAGATCGGTTGAATAATGATAGGAGAGAGCGTACCTGGTCCAAAACCTCTCGGAAGTGCACGGCGACCTCGCAAAACTCCAGATTGGAGTGTTCCGCCGAGTTGTGGATGAGGGCCGAAATCTTTCCTTGTCGCATCTTGCTGGCACGGAAACCAAAGACAAACAACAGCGAATCAATGACATTGGACTTTCCAGAGCCATTTGGCCCGACAACAGATGAAAAAGAGGCATGGAATGGGCCAACTTCCTGTCGCCCGGCGTAACTCTTGAAGTTGTTGAGGATCAAATGAGTGAGAACAATTCGGGGCTTGGGTGTCGTGTCCTCGATGATGGGAACAGTCATTGTCCTCGCCTTGAGCATGATATCCATGGGCTTCTCCATGATGGTGTCCATGGGCTTGATTGGCTTGATAGTCGCCTGGGTATCATCGGGGCCTTGCGTTGTATTGACTGTGGAAGTCGTAATGTCAGCTAGAGCTGATTGCTCAGCCTGCGATGGCTCTGGTTCATCCGTGGGCTCTGCCGTAGGCTCTGCCGCGGGCTCTGGGGCTGGAGGGGCTAGGTCGGGGACGGAAGCGATAGAGCCCCTGGGTGCGGCGGCTTTGCGCTTTCTAGGCGACGCCTTCTTTACCGGAGGGGAATCTGGATCGGGCTTGATCGTGGTATCGGCGTCAAACACCTCGCTGGGTTCAATCGACGGGGCGGGCGTCTTTCGCGTGCGACCCCGTCGAGGGGCAGTGGTAGTTGGCGGGGCTGCGGATGGCTTGCGGCTGCCTCGAGTCTGTCGCCTGGTAGGGCTCTTTGGAGCCGGTGGCTCAAAGTCGTCCTCTTCGGGATCGTGGGCTCTGGTGCGGTTGCCGACTTCTTCTTCGTCGTCGTCCGAGTCGATCACGGCGTTGCGCCTCGTCGCGCGGCGAGACGGCCGTGAGGGGGATACACCCGACATTGTGATGGTGAGCGTGGGCTGCTGGACTGGACACGCGGAAAGGAGCAATAAATTCGCGAGAAATTGTTAAGAGTAGAGACAGCGGATGCAATGATTGAAGCAAGTCGACTTCTGACCGGGATGCATGAATATGCGGGATCGTTGCGTGTCGAGTTGAGGGGAGCCCCGCGTTTGTTTGGAAATGTCCCGATTTGTCTTGGGCTGGGTAAACAAATGCCCAATTGCTGGCGCCCCACGCATCCACGTGACGTCGCGATGCATGGCGCCAAATCCTTTGTCGGTCGCGATAGCTTCAATCCGAGCTCTGTCATCTTTTCGAGTCCAGCTCCTCATCACCGCCGTTCAAGATGTTTGACTACACCAATATCCACGAAGTCTTCCCCGACGGGTCCTCAAACCCGTACGATCGCAAGCTGCAACATGAGATTGAGGCTTCTCGCAAGAGCCTCGATGGTGTTCTTTTCATCGACCGTGTTTTGAGGGCCGTGGGAATTACTAAGGGTCCGTAAAGCACCAGCCAGTTTGTCTCAGTCGCCTAATATCACTTCTAGCCAAGGTCTACCCCCCCAAAACCGATAACGCGCTCAAGCAATTGCATCAACAAATCTGCGACGCCAACATGTCGACTCACTTCAAATTCTCCCTCCTTTACTATATCCTCCTCGACTTTGACCAGACATCGGAGCAGAACAACGTTTCTGAGACGTTTGTGGATGCCTCGGGCATGTCCAAAAAGTACCAAATCTTCATGAAGGGCCTCTGGTACCTAGACCGACGGGACTTTAGCGTAAGGCTCCGTGAAGTCGAAAACCCATGTCCCCTCAGCTGACAAAACACAGCAAGCGCTCGAGTACATCGCCCATCCCTCCCTCATCCCCGACTTTGCCGACGACATCATCACCGTCCTCGTCCGCCACGCCCGAGACAACGACTACACCCTGGCGCTGTCCTACTTCCACGCCGTGCAGCCCATCCTCAAGACGTCGGCCGCGCTGGAGCTGCTGTTCGACGCCATGGCGTGCACGAGCATCCCCGAGGCCCTGTTCTACTCCCGCACGCATCCCCCGCATACCCGAGAGCTGCTCTTCCGCCAGCTCGTCGGGGCCGTTCTGGTGGTAGGAAAGGATGGCGAAGAATTCTCCGACCGTGCCTCGGAACTTGCCTTTCTCCCGCTCGAACCAGTCGAGGAGCAGTGGTTCGAGGAATATCTTACGACCGGACACGGACAGAGCCACAAGAAGGCAAAAGACACGTTATTGATCCGAAAGATTGCCTGCGACCGGTTTTCCGAGGTGGCCAAGATCAGGCACGGAGGTCACTGGTCTGGGGTTCTTGAGGGCATCAAGGGTGGAATTGGTGGACATTCGGAATGAGGAGGATGGTGCTCGTTGCATAAACATGTAAAATAGCGACGGCGTTGGGGTTTTTTGACTCGTTTACTAATTATATATGTCGGATCGTGTAGAATCGCGATGCTCTTGTTCGAATGAATTATGCATCCAAGACAGCATAAGCCGTGTGTAGGCGTCAAACAAGGTCCGGCTCTAGCCGTGGATTTGGTGTAGCTCGGCGGCGTTCAAACTCCGACGGGAACTCCCCGCATTCATTCCAGCTGGGCTGCGATATCACAAAGGGCGTCTCCGACATCTGCACTGCACATGGTTTTCTCCTGATAGAATAATTAATCCTCACGTCAATTCAAAATGTCCCGCATCGCCACCATCAGCGACAAGGCGCCCGCGCCGCTGCCCGTCTACAACCAGGCCATTGTCGCCAACGGCTTCGTCTACACGTCGGGATCCATCGCGCAGGACCCCGCGACCGGCAAGGTCATCGACGGAGACATCCAGGCCCATACGGTACGTACGGCTTCGGCTTCTACCCCTGAGAGAGCATGAGACAGGCAGGTGCTGATTCGCGGTTGGGGCAGCATCGGGTGATTAAGAACCTGGCGGCCGTGCTCGAAGCCTCGGGGTCCAGCGTCGAGGATGTGGTCGAGGTCAACGTGTTCCTCGCCGACATGAATGACTTTGCCAAGATGAACGAGGTCTATCAGACGTACTGGGGTGACATCAAGCCCGCCCGGACGTGAGTCGCATTCTGTATAAACTTGAAAAAAATGACGACGGATCGATGCTTACGTGGTGTGTTCCAGATGCGTTGCAGTCAAGACGTTGCCCCTGAACACCGACGTCGAGATCAAGTGCGTGGCCGTCGTAACGAAGCCCTGGAACATCAAGTCTAGGCTGTAGAACGGATGCACAGTGTGATTGAGGAGAGGGATCCCCATGCGAAATTGAGTTAAGTTGCGGTAGATGCCGAGCGAGCAAACCAATTCCAGACACCAGCCGCGCAATCCTTTCAGGTTTCCCGTAAAGAAAAAGCTTTTGGAGCCGTGTTTGCCGCGAACCGGGATTGGGGTTAATAATTGATCAATACGGCACCGCAGGTAGAAACAAGATTCAGCACGGGGTGGCCTGTTGACCCTGTTTCACGTAAAAAGGCGAGCGGGACGTAGGGCTGAGGCATTCGTTCAGAGGTTGAGAGGTGGAAACGTGGTGTTTCGATGGGCTGGCGACGATGCGTCGACTCGTCCAGGTTGTTATGTATTTGTTGTTTTTTAGGCGCCGGGATCAGAAACACGAAACCACTGCAGTCCACGGGGGCCCCGGATGTGCGGCAAATGATACGGCGGGACATCCGGCAGCCTCTGGTTTTTTCTCGGATCGTCGGCCTATTTTGGTGTCATGGTGTTAATGAGGGGGGTTTGATACGGTCGGCAGTCGGCACGAGAGAGGCACATTGTTCTCGTCAAGAAGAAACACGGCGAGGCCAATTGGAACGGAGCGTCAACGCAACCAAAGTTCCTCGTTCGGCTCTGGAAGCTCGAAGCTGTCACGCAGAGTAAGACGCCCCCCCTTTGCCGTGCCGCGCGTGTGCTCCTGTTCGATTGCGGTCCTTGGCTGCTTCGAGAAGAACCAAGAGATGGCGCTATCTCATCCGTAGTATTTCTCTCTATTCCCGTTGTGGTCAACCAAGGGGAATCTATCGCTGAGCCTCGACACGCCAGCGAGCCAATAGCCGCTGATCCAGTGTGTTTGGTTTTTTATTTAATTTCTTCACGAGGGAGCGAGAGAAGGAAAAAAAAATGGCGGTATCGGTGTAGATAAGATCGGCCGTTATTCCTGAAGTGTCGTAGCTGTTGGTCGTACGGAGCACGCAGCCCTCTCCCAGGCCCAACAGGTACAAAAGTAGTACGTTCAGGGGGGGCGCAATGCGGGCAGTTCGCTCTAAAAGGATTCGACGTGCATTGTACAAGTAAGATTCCGTCCCGATCCATGGAACCTGGAGGTTTCCGTCTCTCTCTCACGTCCGTCCATACTTAAGGCACTTGCCTGGACAGAAGCTTGTTTTGTATTGCCTACATATAAACAGCTTGCGCCTTTGTTTACTGCGGCTCACAAACCTGCTTCCCCATTTCCCTCTGCCTTACGAATACTCACTTTGCTTGGCCCGCCATGGTGACAGGTCGAAGTCGGCTGCGCATGACGGCGCTGGGCTTGCTCATGTGTACGGCGCTCGTCTGGCATCTTCGCTCACGCAACTACAACCTGGCTTACTCCCAGGCTCCCACCACGCCTCTGACGCATTTCGACAATGAGACCAACAACAGATTCCCCGTGCCCACGCCGGTTCGCGGGGAGACGACTCGCATAACTTCCACAATCCAGGACGACGACAAGACCAGTGTGGACAACACGCGGCCGGAATACAACGCCGACGGCACCTGGAGGGGCAGCGAGGAGGCCGAGGTGAAAAAGTATCACGAGGAAATGGAAAAGCACGTCAGCAGCCATGAACCCGTGCAGGAGAATCCCGAGTCGGGCGTGTTTCTCGACAAGCCCGATGCGGCCAGCCAGGAAAAGAAGAAGAAGAAGCTGCCCAAGCCGGTGCCCATCTCGGACAAGGTCGACTGGTCGCGCTTCGCATACACGCAGTATGTTACCGACGCCGAGTACCTGTGCAACTCGGTCATGATGTTTGAGACCCTGCACCGCATGGGCAGCAAGGCCGATCGCCTCATCATGTACCCCTCGTCCATGATGGACCCGGACGCCACCAGCTCCGACTCGCCGCCTGGGAAGCTGCTGATTCAGGCGCGGGACAAGTACAAGGTGAAGCTGATGCCCATTGAGATCCAGCATCGGGAGGGGGCCGACCGTTCGTATATCCTCGTGTGTATAGAGTGACACTCCGGCTAACCCCATCACAGAAACCTGGGCCGACTCCTTCACCAAACTACTCGCCTTCAACCAAACGCAATACGACCGCGTCCTCTCCATCGACTCAGACGGCGCCATCCTCCAACCTATGGACGAGCTCTTCCTCCTCCCGCCCAGCCCCGTCGCCATGCCCCGCGCCTACTGGCTCCTGGACGAATCCCCCCCCAAGTCCCTCCTCTCCTCGCAGGTCCTCCTCGTGCAGCCCGACCACGTCGAGTTCCAGCGCATCACGGAAAAGATCGAGTCCACGTCCGAGGACGACTACGACATGGAAATCGTAAACGCACTCTACGCCGAGAGCGCCATGATCCTCCCGCACCGGCCCTACGACATGCTCACGGGCGAGTGGCGCCGCGCCACCCACGCGCACTACCTGGGCTCCGACCGCGAGGTCTGGGATCCGGCGCTGGTGCTGAGCGAGGCGAAGTACGTCCACTTCTCCGACTGGCCGGTGCCCAAGCCGTGGATGGACGTGCCGGATGAGATTCGGAGGGATAACCAGCCGCCGTGTCGGTTGATCAACGGCGAGAAGAGCTGTCTGGAGCGACAGATTTGGAATGCCTTTTACGCTGATTTTGCTGAGCAGCGACGTGTAAGTGGTAGATCCCGGGAGATTGACAGGTTTGACACGTGGACTAATTGATGGTGTGTCGCAGAGAGTTTGTCCCCTGCCGCTAACGGAGAACGCCACTCCCGTCTTCAAGCGTCATTGGAAGCGATTGGAGAGGATGGGTGAGGAGTGAGTCTTGGCAGGGCGAGATGAGAGGAAGATGTTTCAAAAACCAAAAACCAAAGACCGACACAAACTCGCGCCGACGAAACCGTTGAAGAGTACGCCGAGAGACGGCAAGAATTTCAGCATATCGAAACAGCGACTGGAGGGGCATCGAGCCTCGGATGGGCACACACAACTTGGTACCCAACTGTATAACAGATTATACACCACGCGCCCCCTCTTACGCCGCGATAGTCATCGGGAGAAGAAGAAGATGATGATGGAGAAGAGGGTTGAGAATATAGGCAAGACAGGGAGCAATGTACAACAGACTGGCTTGTGGCGTCATGGAGAAAACATGTACGATGACATTGGAGGATGAGCGAGTTTTTGATACCACAATAGGACCGAATGAATTGAAATTACAGACAATCCGTTGCTGCTGCGATATCTAGTGGCAGAAGCTGCCCGTCTATCTTCCCCCCTCACCCGGTCTGCCTTTGACACACGATGAAGTGGCAGTTTAGCCTACTCCTTCGTTCCCGTGGCGTCTTGATATGGCCCCCTCCACTCAACCGTACCTCGACTTCATACCTCCCCGGTTTATCCACCACCAACCGCCCCCCATTCACAACACCTCGCGTCCCAATCTACCTCACTGACGAGACCCCTTAACATTCCCCTTCATAGCCTTCACCGCCGCAAAAGCCCTCTGCGTCTCCCTCGCGCTACTCAACACCAACCCCAGCGGAATAACAATCCAAAACGCATTGCACAGCACGAAATACGCCCAAAAGTAAAAACTCTCGGGCCGGCAGTGCACCACGGGACTGACCCAGCACGTGGCAAAGTAGAGCACGTCGCCGTACAGCTGGCCGAGGCTGATGACGATTTGCAGCGGGTGTCGGAGGGGACTGTCCTTGACTATGGCCCAGGCGCAGAGGAACGAGAGGGGTCCCCAGAAGACGGCCGTGAAGGCCTCCATGCTGACGACGAAGGGGTCCTGGGTCAGGTAGCGCGAGTCGGAGAGGGAGTATTCTTTCCAGAGCTGGCCGAAGAGGTCGCGCTTGCTGGCCATGTCGCCGTGGTTGAAGGCAAAGTAGCCTATTGAGTCAGTATGATACATCGATACGGGATGGAATAGAAGCTGGGAACACACCCTCAAAGAACAAGTGGATGAAGCCGCAGAGGGAAAACCACATGGTCGTCAACATCTCCCCCCTCGACAATCTAGGTCGCGACGAGAGAGCCAGCATCCTCGTGAAGAAGAAGATGTTGAGCGTCCCAATGGCAAAGCTCGCAAGGAGCGTCGGCGTGCTCAGGGAATTGGCCGCGTACCCGGGGAGCGCGGTGCCCAAGGGAAAGTAAGGGTGCAGGACATCGCTCTCGTTGGCGACGGAGCCATCGCCCAGGCCGGTGGCGATGATGGCTTCCATGATGAAGGAGGGGTCGAATTGGACGGTATTCGGGGGTCGAGTACCAGGTAGTGATTTGCAATGGATGGCTTAGGAGATGCTCAACCTAATCTCAACCGGTTGTGCGTTCGCCACCCTTTTGTACGCCACCAGATCTCAGATCTTTCCTCCTCCTCCACCCGCATCCCGCGGGGCAGGAAGCCGCTGGGTTCGGACCCGGCAACTTCGAGATCCGCGTCGTCTCATTGTCCTTTCCCCGCAAAACGAGGGCCGCGAGAGAAGGTGAGAAACCGCGGTCGACTCCTTGGCGACAACCGCGACCCAATGAGAAACAATAGAAAAAGAGTCAATTGGCAGTGGATCCTGGTCGAGTCGAGATTGCATCAGCGTTGAGATTGTTTGCCGAGCTGGGAGGAATGAAAGGGCGGATGTGATCGTTTACGGGTAAGCACCGTATTCGGATTGGTGGGTTGGATGCGAATTCGAGATATCTCGAAGCGAAGTCGCACTGCAGCGTTTAGGTTCAGGCTGCCAAGCCAAGTGGACTTGTGTAAATCTATCATATCTCATCTACTACATGGTAATTAGCTCATACATGTTGCCCAATTAATACAAAACCGTGTCGGATATCGATTCGCCGTACGACCCCAAGTCGTCACCCAAGCACATAATAAACCGCAAATCTATCCGTCTCTGCTCCGTCGCCACCACGACCAGCGTCTCGCGAACCCGCTTCACCTCGGGAACCCTTCCCACTCCTTCCCACCTCAGAGACGTCGGCAGTTGCGCCGTACCCGCCGCCCACGCCTCCCACGGAATGTCTTGCCCGGGCGTCGACGAGATCTGGCACGACACAGCGAGCACATCCGCATCTAGCACGGCCTGCCCCTCGGTGGCCATCATCTTGACGCCCACGGCCGCGGCCCCGTCGCTGAACCACATGCCCTCCTGCCGCTTGAGTTCGTACAGGAGCTTGATGGCTCGGCTGCGGAGCACGGGGTGTCGACACTTGGACACGACGATGAAGAGCGGGATGATCAGCCCGGGCTCGAGGGACAGCGGCGATCGCGACACGGGACTCGCCGTGGCTGAGCGCAGGGCTTCGGCGAGGGCGACGACGCGCTCAAAGTAGCCCACGAACCCGTCCCATCGTAGTTCCGGCCCGAACCTCGACGCCGCGATCATGACGCGGAGGATCGTGTGGTAGAGCCGGATGGAGATGGCCGCCGGTTCGCTCGATCCCTTGTCCCTCTCAAACTGGGCGACTTTGAACTCCCAGCCAACGAGGTCGACGAGAAGGCTCTGCATCGACAACCTGTCGCTCACGACATCGGGTGTATCGTTGAAGCACGTCTCGTCCTCCAAAAGAAACCGTCGCATCAACACAAACAGCGCCGTCCCCGCCATATCGTAGTTCTCGATGTGAATCGTCCGCATGCAATCCGCAATCTCCTCCAACCTCGGCGCCTCCCTGTACGGATACGGCGCCGACGACTCGGAAAAGGTCATGGCCTGCAGATCCAGCCTCGCCATCATCTCGGCCGCGGTCTTTGTGGCCGGGTGCCCCTTGGCCTGGTCCAGCAGCTTGTGCCCGGCCATGATGTGCACGCGGCTCTCGCTCCACCGGCCCATCATGTTGGCGATGGACATGAGGGCCAGGCTCAGCGAGAGCAGCTTGTGCGGGCTCTCGAGCGCCTTTGCGTGCGTCACGGCCTGCGCGTAGTTCTGGTTGGCCAGCCGCGTGTACACGTCCACGGCCTGGTCTCCCGCCATGCCGCCCCGGGTCGCGAATTCGTGCCTCTGGTGCAGGGCGCCGAGGGCCAGCGTGGCGTGCCAGACGGCGGGTTCCGAGTGCGCAAGCTGCAGCAGCTCGCCGGTCCAGAAGTGCGACGGCATGAAGGCGGCCGTGGACGGCGCCGTGAGCCTCCGGAAGACGTCGAACAGCGACAGGTTGGACGTCAGGGTCCCACCGCCGCCGCCTCCGCCTCCGTGCTGCGGGTACTGGGCGAGGGCTCTGGACACGGGGCCGACGACGGCGAGCTTTCGGACTGCCTCGACCAGCTGCCGGCGGGTGACGGTCGAGTTTTTCGGAAGGTAGCCGTCGCACTGGCGCTTGGCGGTGATGCAGCGCTGACAGGCGGGTTTGGCCTCGTCGCACTTGACGCGGCGAATCCTGCGGCGGGCGTGAGAAGGGTCTTGTTTGGGAGGGATCTTATGCTTACGCACCGACAAGTGATGCACCCGGTGCCCGATTTGCGGGCCATTTTCCGCCGTTTTCTGCGATGAGGTCTTGGCGATGAAGTTGGCTGGTTGCTGACGGATCTGACGATAGCGGATGACCGGGTTTCAGACGTGACGAATCTGGTCGAGACGATGGATCATCGGAGGCTGTGCGAGAGCACCACAGCAACTGCAACAGACACCATGCATCTTACCCCAGGTTTTGAAATAATTAGTGTTTACATTACTCGATCTCGTATTCATCGCATCGACACATCTCAAAGTTGAGTTTCTGGTCATTGCTCGCCTCCGTGGGCCAATTGCCCAAGAAACCCCAATTCTAAGCAAAGAAATCGTAACTCGTTAAATTGGGTATGTCAGTCTAACCTCCGTATGCCAATTATAATCCGCTCTCCTCCAACTTCTTCTTCCGCCGTAGCACTGCAGCGTGCTGCTTCTGGTGAAATTTCACGTCGTCCGGGTACAGCGGGTTCCAGACTGTGTCGCAGACCTTGCACTCGGAGAATGCAGCCTGCACGGAGATGTTGAGCGTGGTCTGCACGGTGGGCGATGCCTTAGATCTTGCCCTCCCCGATTTGAGGCCCGGCGCCATCTTCTCCGTCAATGTTCCATCTCTTGAGCCTTCGTTCGTTTGGGCGGCCCTGGCTTCTTGCTTGTCGGGATCGGAGTCCTCGCTCCCACTGTGCGTGTCTAGCCGAGGCAGGGAATTGCCCTTGAATTTCAAAAGTCGCGGTCTTCGTTTCGTTTCCGCCCGTGACGGGAGAGGAGGCGATGACGGTGGACTTGACCCCGGTTCGAGGTTGTCAGTTTGGGGGTCTGGGACAGGAGGCGGTTGCGGTAGTGGTTTGAAGAAGTTCATGATGGATCCCTTCTTGACATCGAGTTTTGGTTTCGAAGGCGCATTGGTCGGAGCCGCGGGAGATTTGGGCGTGGACGGTTTCCTGGGGCTCTGCGTCCCCCTCCGAGAGGTCGACTCATCGTCCGAGGTTCGCCGCTTCTTTGGACCGTCGGCCTTGAGGTCCGATGCGGCGGGTCGCTTCCCATACGTTCGAAGTGTTTTGGTGCGAGTTCGCGATTGGGTATCGGCGGTTCGGGTCCTTCGAGAGTCAGTTGGTCGTGTGGGATGTCGAGGACATGGATACTGACATTGTGAAAGGAGCTGCCGCATGTCAACGGGCTGCCATGCTTGATTGAAGGGACCGCAGTCCGCAGGAGATGCCCCGATTGGTAGTGTGGTCACTTGCGAGGGATTTAAGGTCCAGTGTCGGCTCTTGAGAAGTGAGAAATGGAAAATTCAAGGTCTTCTTGAATTTTCCAACAATCTTTGTTTGTCAAGGATATCGAGTCATTGCGAGGCGACAAGGTGAATAGAGCCCCGCCAAAATCCGAGACGCGTCGGCTGGACGCGTTGGTCGCGCTATCACATGCCCCGAGAGTCCCTATCCGCACAAATTTAGCCAATACGGAAGGTACTCCTATGATCTCATGTCGTGACGATAGTGGTACGGATACTCCTTGTTGCTGAGCAGTACTGCAAAGGTATCGCATCTGCCTCAGACTGTTACTCAGTCATTGATTTCAAGGACCCGCCAAGAGAATACTCCTTGATGTGAAAGTATTCCCAGTAATTAGCACTTATCACCGACCCCTCTGAGGAGCAAATCTGGGATATTGGAATCTTGTTCAATCGCTGAATGTCAGCCTGACGTTCCTGTGGTGGCTTCTGTGTTTCGTTTTCTCATCGTGCCCTCGACGGCATCCTCCTTCTCTTTGATCAATATCGTCTTCTCGTCCGTCCCATCGTCTTGATTCACAACCCATGTCTCTACTACCTCCTTCACCTCCTTCACCCCCTCTTGCTTCTTTTTCGCCTGTCCCATCCTCCACATGTAGCCATTGTACACAACCACCTCTGCAATTGCAACCAGAATGCTCCCACCCAACGTTAGGAACAAACGCGACGGCGTACTCCACCACCTCGCAGCGACCCAAAGCGTTCCAGCCACACCCGCAATGCTGACGAGGAAGTTGATGATGAGCGTAACCTGTCGATGGATCTCATTGTAGGAGAAGTCATCGTCTCCAATGTCTTCCGGCTTCGATGGTCTGTTTGCTTCGGCAAAGGCATGTGCGGCGTTGGGGAAACGGTCTTGGAAGGTCTCGGGATTCGGGAGCGGGTTCACCATGCGTTCGTAGGAGCGAGCTTCCTCTTGGCGGCGCAATCGGGCCATGAGAGCCTTGTATTCGGGGGTCTTCTACAGTTAGTTGTGATCGCAGAGGTGTGGCTGGATACGTACGGGTTCTGGTTTGGATGGGGCAGGAGGAACGTAAACGTTGGAGCCTCGAAGCAGCTGTTCGAGGCTTTGCGATTCGCCTTTTGATTTGAGACTCCTCCAAAGGTCGACGATCTGGCCGTGTGCTATTGGATTTCCAACTGCTGGGCTCTGGAGGGATGGTTCCGGCGACTCGGTCGTCTCGTCGCTTGCATTTTCTGACTCGGAGGGGGATTCGAGGAGGGCGAGTTCCTCCACGATGGAAGGTGTCATGGTGAGGAGCACCATGGCTGCGAGAAGTATGGAGGTGTCGAGTTCGTAACGGGCCAAGGAGTCTGAATGTTCTGAGATGGAGAGGGAAGATGAGATCGGTAAATGTCTGCTTGGGGCTGTTGCGGATGCCTCTTTGCCTCAATGTCAAAGTTGCGATGCTTCTGAAGTTCAGGCATCCATCAAAGTTCAAGGTGTTCTCTCCGGAAGTACTCTCACGCACAGAGTGCTAAGGCAGGTACCCAAAGTGCTCCTTCCACTGAGATGCGCTAAGGCTATCAAGCTTCAGTGGAGTGTTCGCTGCGAGTCTTCCAGCTCCGATGGACCCACATTGAATGCATACTCACCAATCAGAGCCCGCCATATCGGACATTCCCAGGGTTGCTGCCCGGACTGATCCGCTACCCCCCTGCCCAACCACTTCCCTTCAGCGAGTCCAGGCCGACAGACAGCGGAAAATTAGTGGAGGCCCTGTCCGCCGTGCGACCGTGGACGGGAGGGAGGTGTTCCTGAAAAGTTTCCAGCTCGGTCCCGCCGGTGAGAGAGAATTGGAAAATCAGACGGAGCCAACAACACCGCCAATTCTCCCGTTCAAGACTCGTTCTTCCCTCGGGCCCGATCCTCGACGACTCGTCTTCCACCCGCACCCCTCAGCCTCGAATGCTGTGACCTCCCGCCTCCGACACCGCCTCCGTTCCGACCCTCCACAACATTACTTATCTCAGTCCTTGTCAGTGATGCAGCTCCGTCCGGGGGCCTCGCTGGTGCGCGGCACCGTTTCTAGAAATGGTTCGATCTTGTCACGGACGGTGGGAGTCAACATGAGGGCGCCCGCGTGTACATTGTGCAGGCAATTGACATCGTCACCGTCGCCCACGAGGATACGCAGCGCTGCGCTGCACACTACCCCTCGCCGAGATTCGGCCTGGGGCGCCGCCGTCCAGGTCGCCTCCAATGTGGTCAGCAACGTCGTCAAGAAGGCCGCCAAGGATGGCATGACGGTCGATCCTCTGCGAACCGTCGCCAAGGAAATGAAGTTCCTCACCGGCAACATCCGCAAGCTTCTGGGCTCCGGCCACCCGTCTCTCGATCGTGCCGCCAAATACTACACCCAAGCCGAGGGCAAGCATGTTAGGCCTTTGATCGTCCTCCTCATGAGTCGAGCGACGCACTTGTGTCCCAAGACGCCCGAACCCTTCCGCAACCAGACTGCTCGCGGCATCGACACGGCCATGTCTCCTGCGCAGATTCTCGCCGACCTCAACCCCTCCGCCGCGATGCCGCTCTCTGCCGCCGAGATCGAAGTCCCCGAGGCCAATTCAGATATTCTCCCCAGCCAAAGGCGGCTTGCTGAGATTACCGAGTTGATTCACACCGCCTCGCTGCTCCACGACGATGTCATCGACCACTCCATCTCCCGCCGCGGATCTCCTTCGGCGAACCTCGAATTCGGAAACAAGATGGCCGTGCTGGCGGGCGATTTCCTCCTCGGCCGAGCTTCGGTGGCGTTGGCGAGACTTCGCAACCCCGAGGTTGTCGAGCTGCTGGCTACCGTCATCGCCAACCTCGTCGAGGGCGAGTTCATGCAGCTCAAGAACACAGAACGCGACGAGCGCAATCCCAAGTGGTCGGAGGAAACGGTCACCTACTACCTCCAAAAGACGTATCTGAAGACGGCCAGTCTGATCTCCAAGTCGTGTCGTGCTGCTGCGCTCCTGGGCAATGCCGATAATGTGACGGTCGAGGCGGCCTACTCGTACGGTCGAAACTTGGGGTTGGCCTTCCAGCTGGTGGACGATCTTCTCGATTATACGCAAAGCGGAAAGGATCTCGGCAAGCCGGCGGGGGCGGACCTCGAGCTGGGGTTGGCTACCGCACCCCTCCTGTTTGCTTGGAAACAAATGCCAGAGCTCGGAGCTCTCGTTGGCCGCAAGTTTGCGCAGGAGGGTGACGTTGCGAGGGTGAGTGCTGTGGCAATGTGACGAATCATGGGCTGCTTCGAAAAGAGATGCTAACCGATAATGTGTGACATAGGCACGTGAGCTGGTGCTCCAAAGCGACGGCATCGAGCAGACGCGGGCGCTGGCCCAAGATTATGCCGACAAGGCGATCCAGGCGATTGCGCACTTTCCCGATAGCGAGGCCAAGGACGGCCTGATCGAGATGGCGGAGAAGACTCTCAAGCGCCAGAAGTAAAAAAAGGACGAACGATGTGGAATAGATTGGACGGAAACGATGCCTCTCATCGAGGACCACAACTTCTCTCCGACCGTGTACTACTATTTGTTACCAAATCACAGCCGAGCGACGATCATTGTGAGATAGGGGATCGGGCTGCCGAGCATGGTGTATGGAATTTGTATATTTGCTTGTCTTGTCATGATTGATGCGCGGGAGCAGGTGATGCACACTATACTATACATACATGGGAAGAGCACAACTAGGAAGGGAAGAGCAACAAAAAGGTCATGAGGGGGGGATGAAGAGACGAAGGGGTTTTTTCATGTGTACGTTTACATAAGAGTATATGGACTCACGAGGAGGGAGACGGACGGCCTTGTTCTTTAGATGGTGGGAGGAAAACGGTAACGTAATGAAACGTCTAATTCAGCTCCGAACGTTGGTCCGAGGGTGCTCGCTCGGCTTCATGACAAACATGAGGGGTGATGAGAGCGGGGGAATCGAGCTGAGCTGCGCTGGGCTTGGTGTTGATGAACCATCTCCGCGGAGTCGGGCGTCCGAGGCGGCATTGACTTTCACCAGATGGTCCAGATCCGAGAGCAAACCCGAGCTTTGTCTTGACCGCCTCGTACCGGTAGTTAAGACCGCGAATGGGATAGATGAGGATGGAACCGGGTGACTCGGCTTCCGCATCTCGTGAACAAAAGCTGAACAAAGCCACGACACGACACGACACGACGCATCTCAACAAGAAAACGTCGAAAACGCAACCGGCAGAAGCCCAGGGGTGTCCAGACGGACCAACCACGCTGTTTCTTGACAGGCTTATTACTCGATGAGAACGCGTGTGGGTGATTTGATCGAGTAACTATCGAGTAATACAGAGAACCCAACTCGGCCCCCGGCCCAAGGGCCCTCGGCATGATTGGCTGGCTTCCGCTGACAGATGCCCGTTCTGGGTTGTGCTGCCCGTCGGCACGCGGCCGAGTCCGATGATGGAAGGTTCTAAAATTTCCCAACGAGAAGCCGGTGCCGGGATTTCGATTAGCTGATAAGCGTTCCTAGTAACCTGACACTTGTCACTGGCGCCGCCGGCGCATTTTTTTCCTTTTCTGGTGGTTGCGGCAGAAGACCGGCTTCTCGGGATTTTTGTTTGTTGAGGTGTTCAAAACAGGGCTGAATTGGGTTGATGGAATTGAACGAAAGGCGAGAGAGTTAGATGGCTAACAAAGACATCTCTACCTTTGTACTTACCTTGGTAGGTCCTGGACGGTATCGTAACGTTATCCCCCGCAATAGACGGTGATGGCACCCAATGACCCTGCTCGCGATAAGCCTCTATCCCCATTCCCATCCCCAGACAACCCGACCTGCTAGGGTGAGAACGGAAGGGGACAGAGACCCAACCCCGAGACCTCATCTCGTGTCTCCTTAAAATGGGCTGGTATCCCTTTGTTTCTCTTTCTCTGCGTCTCTCGAGTGGAATCTGATCCTTTTCGTGTCCCTGACTTGCATCGGCTCCCTTATCGTTCAACCCCACCAGCCATCGCCTCCACCACCAAGATCCATGTGCCGAGAGAGATAAGGATAAGTAACCTGCAAGCAAGAGAAGTCCGGCAGTAGATCATACCTGGAGAGAAAGGCCGAGTTCGTACCCGGGTGACATCTTTTGCCTTTCTGGCTTCTTTGTTCCTTCCTCCCTCTTCTTCTCTCCTCTCTCACCTCATCTTGTACACTCACCACACTCACCACACTCTCTTCACAACCTCACCATGACTGTGCCTAACGCCTTGCCCACGAGTGACGAGCCACTCACCGTTCTCGTCTCTTCTCGGGCCGTCATCACTCTCCCGGATGACACCCTTCTCCTAACTCCGGCGACCATTGCCATCTCCGCTGGCAAGATTGTTTCCGTCATTCCCAACATTCTTCCCCAATCGAGCTTCCCACCCTCCACCACCTACGTCGACCACAGCCCTAAGCTTCTCCTCCCCGGTCTCGTCGACGCTCATGTCCACCTCAATGAGCCCGGTCGCACCGAGTGGGAGGGCTTCTGGACCGGCACTCGCGCGGCTGCCAGCGGCGGCGTGACCACTGTCATTGACATGCCTCTGAATGCCATTCCGCCCACGACGACACTGAAGGGCTTCGAGGAGAAGCTGCGCGCCAGCAATGGGCAGTGCTGGGTTGACGTCGGCTTCTACGGCGGCGTCATTCCCGGTAATGCGGATGAGCTGAAGCCGCTCGTCGATGCGGGCGTAAGAGGCTTCAAGGGATTCTTGATTGAGTCAGGCGTGAGTTATCCCCGAGGCAGCCAGAAAATAGCATTGCTCACGCTGCACAGGTTGACGAGTTTCCCGCCATTTCGTCCAAAGATGTCGCCCTCGCCATGGAAACGCTCAAAGATGTGCCGACCACTCTCATGTTCCACGCCGAAATGCTCCCACCCATCTCGACTTCGGTCGGCGACGCCGTGCAGGCCTCGGAGCCGCCTCTCGCCCCGACTGGAGAGCTCACCGCCTACAAGACGTTCCTCGAGTCTCGCCCCCCGGCTTTTGAAACGTATGCTATCGAAGAGATCTTGAGCCTGGCGCACCTGGCTCCCGAGCTGCACCTGCACATTGTGCATCTGTCGGCAACTCAGTGCATTCCGATCCTCAAGGCAGCGCGCGCTGCCGGAATCAACATCACGGCCGAGACGTGTTTCCACTATCTCGGTCTCACCGCCGAGGAGATTGAAAAGGGCGACACTCGACACAAGTGCTGCCCGCCGATTCGCGAGGAGAACAACCAGAATGGGCTGTGGGAGGAGCTGGTGGCCGAGGACTCGTGCATTCGAACAGTCGTCTCGGATCACTCGCCCTGCACACCTCAGCTCAAGCTGCTCCCAGAACACCTGGATGAGGACCGCCCTCACATGATGCACTCGGATTCAGGTGTCGACGTGACGATTCCGGGAGAGTCGGCGCCGGCAGAGCCACCCAAGATGCGCGGAGACTTCTTCGCGGCATGGGGCGGCATCTCGTCGGTTGGCCTCGGCCTCCCCATCCTTCACTCAGCGGCCAAGTCGCGATCGGCGACATCAAAGACGCCCAGCATCACCGACATTGTACGTCTATGTTGTCAGGCCACGGCGGCGCAAGTGGGCCTTTCGCATCGCAAGGGCGCTCTCCGGGCTGGCATGGACGCGGACATTTGTGTCTTTGACGACGCCGACGTGTGGACGTTTTCGCAGGGCGACATGCGGTGGAAGAACCGATGTTCTCCGTGGGAAGGTCACGAGTTTACCGGGCGGGTGACGGAGACGTGGCTGCGAGGAAGCAAGGTGTTTGAGCTCGGAGCCAAGAACTCTGGGTTCCCGGCGGGGAAGCCATTCGGAGAGTCGATTACGGAGAGGAGGATGTGAGGCGACGGAGGTTGGGAGGCAAGCGGGAGACTGATGCATGATGATGGCGTAACAGGGATTGGATGGAACTAGACACTGAATTTGTGAGCGATAGAAATACGATACCATGATTTGAGAGAAAGAATAAGAGGACAGGATGTGGTTGAAGCACGATGATGTGATGCTGGATGTGAGGAGTCCGTGTTTCGGGCGACGGGACGGAAAAGTGGAGGTGGGTCACGTTGTGGGAGAGGGACAAGATGAAGGGAAGGAACGATGAATGGGAGGGGAAGAGAGAAGAGGGGCTTGATTCATTGATCCGTGATTTTTGTGCGATTGGACTGTAATTAGATTGTAGGTATTCGTATGAATTTCTTGTTGTCCCAGGCAAGCGAGGTTTGAGGTCAGATTTGGTGAATACAGCTTCCTGTTCGTTGACTCCTCGGTCTTGTCCTACCGTGCCTGAAGAAGAAAGGGCTGGTTGGCAAGCAGTAATTCTGAGGGTAGAACATATCCGCGCGTTGATAATAACTAACCTCCAAGGGCATTCGTACAAACATGACCATCTTGGGTGCGTAATGACCCCATGATGTGTTACGTGTGTGGTGGGTGATTCGGCTGCTACGTTGTATCACACACTGTAATTTTCCTTTGCTCGTTTAGCGATGCCTCGGTTCGCGATGGCTTCAAGAAGGCATCTCGTAATGATACCAAAGAGTGTTCAAGTATCCGTAAAAAGTCCCTCGAAAAACGAGAAATAATATCGGGCAGAACCAATAAACTCCCCGTGACGAGGCGCTCCCTCATGCAATTGGCTTTGTCCTTCTGTAAGCGAGCCGTTACATGGCCTCGTCTGGGCCCTTCGTTTCGCAGCCGACGTGGGGAATCCGATGCGGTTAGAACGCAAGCGAGGGGAAGCATTGCAGCGAAAATGCGAACCTCGCTAATCAGATTGGTCGTCGATCGCTTGCATGTTGATTGCTCGCAGCTCAAACGGGCTTTTTGCTTTTTGTTTCGGGCGCCTGGTCTCCGGGTGGCTTGTTCTAACGTGTAAGCGAGGCAGATAAATCCCCGAGATATTCGTCGGTGCTTGAACGGTGAACCCTGCCGGCTCCAAAATGTTGCGTGTCGTCCACACCACCTTTCCTCCCGGAACGAATCTCTCCCGTGCACGCGAGCTATTCATCTCCTCCCACCTGCCAACAACCCAACCCTTCTCTCTCTCGGGCAACTCCACCTTCTTGTCGACATCCCGTTCCAGGCATAGTGCCATGTCTTTCTCGCAAGCTTTCCCCCGCGTCGCTTGGCGTCCGTCTGGTCGCCTCACCCGTGAACCTCTGACAGCGGGATAACCGAACCGACGTCTTTTGTCAGTCCGGGGTTTTGACCTCTTCTGGTTCATAATTATCCAGCATGGATCTTACCGATATCTTTATCCCCTGTCT
Source organism: Thelonectria blattea (assembly GCA_024115155.1). Lineage (NCBI taxonomy): Eukaryota > Fungi > Ascomycota > Sordariomycetes > Hypocreales > Nectriaceae > Thelonectria > Thelonectria blattea. The sequence goes on from JAMQMW010000921.1 coordinate 64,711, forward strand.
GGATGACAAAAGGTAAATGGAGTAATACCTACGACTCCCCAGATTCTCTGTCATGGATAAACGGCAGTCAATGACTCTTTGATCTCATACGATGGCCAACGACTCCGCCTTCGACACCGATGATGCCATAGATTTGGAAAAGCTTCAGAAGACGGCTTCCTTTGACAGAGCATCAGAACCAGCTTCACGCCCGTACATGGAGGAACGACGCATTTCGTTGTCAGGCGCCGGTCATCTCTCCTTTGACGAGGTCCAGGCCGTCGAGGTGCAACTACGAGATGTCTCCGTCTCGGTCGATACGGCGCCGTCATGGCTCGAGCCGTCGACATACTCCCAGCTCTTCGCCTCCAAGATGAACACTTCCCCGCAGATGAAGACACTTCTCGATGGTGTAAACGCTGACATACAACCCGGAACACTGACGGCCATTATTGGGGGCAGCGGCTCAGGGAAGACTACGCTGCTCAACACAATGGCAGAGCGAGTGACGAGCTCACGGTTGAGAAGCAAAGGATGCATCAAGTTCAACGGCAGAGTTGGCGTCGACAACGTCAGTCACGCCTACGTGATGCAGCAAGATGTCTTGCTTCCTACGCTCACAGTCAGAGAGACGCTGCAATATGCCGCTGACTTGAGGCTCCCGACTTCTTCCACACGGGAACAACGCTTGAAGGTTGTCGACGAAGTCATTCGCGAGCTTGGCTTGAAGGAATGCGCCGATACTCGCATCGGGAATTCGCAACACCGCGGGTGCTCAGGGGGAGAGAAGCGACGCACCAGCATTGGCGTGCAGATGCTCGCCAATCCCTCAGTGCTCTTCCTCGACGAACCTACCACCGGTCTCGACGCTATGAGCGCCCATCAGCTGGTGACAACGTTGAAGAAGCTGGCGCAAAAGGGCCGGACCGTCATCACCACCATTCACCAGCCTCGATCGGAAATTTGGCACCTCTTTGACAACCTAGTTGTGCTTACCAGAGGGAATCCAGTATACTCTGGGCCGATCAAAGACTGCGTGCCTTGGTTCGATGACTTGGGCTTCAAGTTGCCCCCCTTTGTCAACCCGGCCGAATTCATCATCGACATTGCCGCCGTCGACAACCGCACACCCGAGTTGGAGGAGGCAACGACGGAGAGGGTTCAACGGCTGAAGGACTCTTGGGGCGAACAAAAGGAAAAGCGCTTTGCCCCTCTGCCCAGCGACAGCGTCCCGGGCGAACAAAGGAAGAGATCGGATGATTATGCGGGCTTCACTCGACAGATGCTCGTTCTGACGGACCGCACTCTCAAGGTGACATATCGGGATCCCCTTGGCATGGCATCGGCCATCATGGAGGCCATTCTAATGGGTCTTGTCACCGGCTATCTCTTTTACCACCTTGGACGAGACCAGGCAGGCATCAGATCTCGCCAAGGTGGGCTATATGCTGCGACGGGCCTTCAGGGCTATCTGATTCTTGTATTCGAGGTGTATCGAATGACGATTGATATTCAGACGTTTGATCGAGAATCATCGGAGAAATATGTCGATGCCCTACCCTTTATCCTGTCGCGAAGATTGGCCCGGATGCCAACAGAGGACATTCCCGTCCCCTTTTTGTTCTCCGTCATATTCTACTTTATGGCGGGCTTTGAGCGGACAGTGGAAAAGTTCTTCATCTTCTTTGCCATTTCCCTCATCAACCATTATATCTCGGTTACTTGCGCCATGACTTGCGTGGCCGCGTCCAGGAACTTTCCCGGCGCCAGCTTGATCGCCAACATGGCTTATACCTTGCAGAGCATGGCCTGCGGCATCTTTATCCAAAGCACCACCATTCCCGTCTACGTACGCTGGACGAAATGGATTACATATAGCGTAAGTGCGCCATGCTGTCTCGGTTTCCTATAGCTAACCGGTTAGTTTTACGTTCTCGGAGCCTACTGCGGCAACGAATTCGAGGGCAACTTTTACGACTGCCCCTATCCAGGCGGCGAATCCAACCCGCAGTGCGAACAGTACACGGGAAAGTACATCATGAAGCTATTCGGGTTCCCCCAAAACTGGGTAACGCGGCCAATTTTGATATCCTTTGCATACATCATCTTCTTCGTCGCCCTTTCCGCCATTGGACTGCACTTCTTCAAGGTAGAAATGACCATTGCACGCGCTCGCGCGTCGGATACGGATCTCTCAGCCGGCAAGGAAAAGATGGCGGCGCGCTCCGTGGACGATGTACGAGCCATCGACGTCGAGCTTGAGGATTTCTCCTTGACGGTAGAGAAGCGGTCCGCTCTGGGGAAGAAGTTGCCGGCCAAGACGATCCTGAACCCCATCAACGCCACGTTCCAGGCGGGAATGCTCAATGTCATCATGGGTCCTTCGGGGAGCGGGAAGACTTCTCTTCTGAATTCAATGGCCTTGCGACTTCGAAACTCGATTGGTACGAAATATCGACCTCTGGGAAAGCTGGCTTTCAACGGGGCTATTCCCTCGGACGCAGTCATTCGGTCCGTTTGCTCTTATGTTTGCCAAGACGACAACGCACTGTTGCCGTCCCTTACGGTTCGAGAAACGCTCCAAATCGCTGCCGGTTTGCGTCTCCCGTCGTTTGTGAGCAAGGAAGAAAAGACTCGCCAAGCAGAAGAGGTGTTGCTGAAGCTGGGACTGAAGGACTGTGCCGACAATCTGATTGGCAACGACATGATCAAGGGCATCTCTGGAGGAGAAAAGAGGCGCGTTTCAATTGCAGTGCAAATCTTGACGAACCCTCGCATTCTGCTGCTCGACGAGCCCACGTCGGGACTGGACGCCTTTACGGCAAACTCCATCATGGAGGTCCTCAGCGGACTTGCCAACGAGGGTCGGACCCTCATCCTCACCATCCACCAAGCGCGGTCTACCCTGTTTGAGGAATTTGGAAACGTGCTGCTTCTGGCCCGGGGAGGCTCGCAGGTTTACTCTGGGCCGGGAAGGGAAATGCTGCGTTACATGGGCAACCTTGGTTACGAGTGTCCGCAACACACGAACCCGGCAGACTTCGCCTTAGACATGATTACGGTCGACTTGCAGCGCGATGATAGGGAGGCAGAGTCGCGGGAGCGAGTGAGGAAGCTGATTGAGAGCTGGAGCACGAGCGAGTCGACTGTGGACGAAGGGGAGAAGCAGGAGGAACATGACAGCAGCGAGCCATCGACGGGAGGTATTACGCAGACCATGACTAAGACTCGCCGATCCTTCAACAGGGCCAATCTCTCGTCACCGGCCGAACTAGGAGCCCTCGTCCGCAAAAGAGCATCCCTCACCACCGCCCTCCCGCTCCTCCTCCATCGCGACCTGATCAACACGCGCCGTCAACCCGAGCTCATCCTCGCCCGTCTCATGCAAGTCATCGGCCTAGCCATCATCCTAGCCCTCTTCTTCGCGCCCCTGGACAACGACTACTATTCGGTGCAGAACCGGATGGGCTTCATCCAGGAAATCGGCGCCTTCTACTTTGTCGGCATGCTGCAGAACGTGGCCGTTTACCCCAGCGCCAGGGATGTCTTTTACCGCGAGGACGACGACGGCGTGTATAGCGTGGAAGCGTTCCTGACGTCGTATGCTGTTCTCGAGGTGCCGTTTGAAGTGGTGAGTTGTCTTGTCTTTGGCGTGTTGGGAGACTTGGCTGTTGGTCTGCCCCGGACGGCACAGATGTACTTTGTGTGCGTGTTTGCGTGCTTCGGCATCGTGTCGTGCGGCGAGAGCCTGGGCATCATGTTCAACAGCCTGTTTGGGCACGCGGGCTTCGCCATACAAATCATGGGCATCTTCCTATCCGTGGCGCAGCTGATGGTCGGCATCCTGTCCATCGACATGCCGCCCTTGTTTGCGGGTTTTAACTATCTATCGCCCATACGGTACGCCGCCCGCGCCGTGGCACCCTACTCGTTGCGCGGGGTGGCTTTCACGTGTACGGCTGGTCAGAGGTTGCCGGATGGGAGCTGTCCGATCGAGACGGGGGAGGATGTGTTGAAGTTGTACAAGTTGAATGAAGATCCGGGTCTGAATGTGGCGTTGTTGGGGGTGTGTGTGGTAGTGTATAGGCTTTTGGCGTGGGGGGTGGTGAGGCTTGTGAGGACGCATTGGACGGGGTTTAGGGGGCGGAAGAGGAGGTAGTAGCTGGTTCGTTTGCATATCAATATACGTATGAGACTATCTTGATGGAGTTTTGACATGACCAAGCATGACTCGAAAGGTCAACTGGGATGTGGTAACTGATCATGCATCCAAGTACAGTCCGTTCAACTGGGCTGGCTGGAGGCGTGTTCCTCGAGAGACCCATAGATGGCGAGGCGGGCTGAGCGGTGTGTTAATTACCTTATAGTCATGAACGATCCGAGTGAAGGGGTCAAGTGTTTACATTGCCCGAGAGGATCGGCAGATGGCTCTCTCTTGTTAATGAAGTCTTGGGTAAGTGTGGTCGATGACTTACACCTCAAGAGCCCCAACGGCCCCTCGTGCGCACAATCTAGAATATGCTCTATCGGCAATTCATGTCTACTGCCGAGGGCGATAAATCTCAACAGTAAATAATTGCGCCATTTCTCGAGATGAATGAATTGCCACCGTGGCCGAACCTCCTCGATGCAATTCCACCCGCCGGCTTTATGCCAAACTGCACCACCCGAGTCGGCTATATGACCCCGCCACTCCACCACGCCCCCGGGATCTTGATCCGTCTTTCACATCTGTCAGTGGCTCCGAGTCACGCCCACCAAGTATATGAAGCACCCAGATCTATCTGACAACTAAGGCCACGCACCCCAACCAACTCAGCATGTCTCTACCAGCGACCAAGCTCCTGCGGCTCAGCCGTCGGGCCCTCACCCCTCGACGGGCCTTCTCAACAACCCCCCCAAGACGCATCATGGGCCTCACCGGCTTCACGGAAAACCAACTCATGGTGCGAGACGCCGTGGGCCAAGTCTGCGCGCAGTTCCCAAACACGTACTGGCAGGAACACGACCAGCAAGAAAAAGACCCGTCCGAGTTCCACGCGGCGCTCGCATCCGCAGGCTGGCTCGGCATCGCGCTCCCGGAGTCGCTCGGCGGTTCCGGGCTGGGCATATCGGAAGCGACCATGATGATGCAGACCATTGCCGAGTCTGGGGCGGGAATGGCGGGCGCTCAGTCGATTCACGCAAATGTGTATGCCACGCAGCCACTGGCTAGGTTCGGCTCGCCGGAGCAGTTGGCCACGACGGTTCCGGGGATTGTTGAGGGGAGGACGCGCGTGTGCTTTGGGGTTACGGAGCCGAATGCCGGGCTGGATACGCTGAAGTTGGGTACGGTGGCGAGGAGGAGGGATGATGGGTCGTATGGGGTCACGGGGCAGAAGATTTGGATTACGTGCGCGCAGGTTGCGTCCAAGATGATTCTTCTGGCGCGAACTACGCCCATTGAAGAGGTCACCAAGCCCAGCGAGGGACTGTCGCTCTTCTCCATCGACCTAGACCGCAGCCAACCAGGCCTCGACATGAAGCGGATCAAGAAAATGGGCGGACGAGCCGTCGACGCCAACGAAGTCTTCTTCGACGACTACCGCATCCCCGCGTCCTCGCTCATCGGCAAAGAAGGCCAAGGCTTCAAGATGATCCTCCACGGCATGAACGCCGAGCGCTGCCTCCTCGCCGGCGAAGCCCTAGGCTTAGGCTACGCGGCCCTCGCAAAGGCAACCTCCTACGCCCGCGAGCGCGTCGTCTTTGGCCGTCCCATCGGACAGAACCAGGGCGTGGCGCACCCTCTGGCAGACGCGTACATGCGTCTCGAGGCGGCCAAGCTGGCGACGTACCACGCGGCGGCGCTGTACGATAGGGGCAGGACGGACGAGGCGGTGCGGCCGGGGGACGTGGGAGTCGCGGCGAATAGCGCAAAGTATTTGGCGGCCGAGGTGGCGTTTGCGGCGTGCGAGAGGGCGGTGTTGGCGCTGGGGGGGATGGGGTATGCGGCCGAGTATGATGTCGAGAGGTGGTTTAGGGAGTCCTTGGTGCCGAGGATTGCGCCGGTGAGTCGGGAGATGATTTTGAACTTTGTGGGGGAGAAGGTGTTGAAGTTGCCGAGGAGTTACTGAGGTGGTGATGTGTGGATGGTGATGTGTAGATGGTGTTTTGTATATGGTCAGTGATACTGCCAACTGAGGCTGCATATAGACTACATCTTTTAGAACTAGAAACCTGGATCTAACAAACAATGGACATGAAAAGAATAGAATAGTATGGTTGATAAACACCCAGTCTACCGACAATATTCCCACTGTACACCATCTTCCAAGTCGGCTACTTCCCCTCAAAGCGGATCCCTCGCCTTCTTCCCACACTCAACCATATAAGCGACGCTCGCCAACTTCACAACTCCAAGAGGCCGACCTCGTACATACACGCAGCCACGAGACGAGATGCCTGAGGATTCCACCGCAGACGTATCCCCCGCTGCGGCCAAGCGGGCTCGCGCCAAACACGCCTGTCGCGAGTGCAATGCCCGGAGGGTGAGGTGCAACGTCACGGACGAGAATCCCTGCTCCAACTGCAAGAGTTCGGGGGCAAAGTGCGAGGTGCTTCCGTCGAGACGGGGGAGGCGAGTGCACTGGGTGGATATTGTTATCAAATGATATGCTAATTGGTTCTGTAGATACCCTCGCAAGGCACGGCGCAAGGATAAGACGCCGTTGACCTCGGACGCAACAGCCGACCACTCCCCGTCAACGCCCGTCTTTGAACCCCCCGGAACCAGCCGGACTTCCGAAGACCCGCTCCCGGCCAGGACTCCCTCGCCGGCCTCCGACCCCGCCGCCCCGGGCTCCCTGTTCTTCGGCGAGTCCAACTTCCTCACCCTTGTCCCCGGCCGTCCGCGCCAGGGCGAGGAATCAACCCGAATGGGCGGCGACCTAACCAGCCCCAAGCAAAAGGCGCGGCTCCTGTTCCCCATCGCCGGCACGCCCCAGTCCGTCCCCGAGGGCGCCTCGCCCGCGAGCTGCGACCGCGTGAGCTCCGGCACGGCTCGCTACCTGCGCGACGAGGGGGCCCTGACGCTGCCCGACTTGCAGGCGTGCGTGCCTGCGCTTCAGGCCTACTTTGACTGGTTTCACCCGTGTTTCCCCATCTTGGACCGGGCTGATTTCATGGCTCGGTTGGCTAGTCACGATGTGTCGATTCTGTTGCTGCAGTCCATGCTCTTCATCGGCGCGACCTACTGCGATGGCGAGACCATCATCTCGATGGGGTTCAAGGACCGCTCCGAGGCCAAGTCGCTGCTGTACACGCGGGCCCGGCTATTGTTTCATGCAGACTGGGAAAAGGATGAGATTACGTTGATTCAGTCGCTGTTTCTGATGAGCTTTTGGCGTGGCGGGCCGTCGGATGTGCGGGATGTTCGGTACTGGCTTGGTGTTGTCATTGGGGTTGCCGAGTCGTACGGGCTTCATCGATCGTAAGTTTTTGTTCGCTTCTTGTGGCAGGTTGCTGATTATGTCAAGAGCGCGGTTCACAACGAGGGACTCTCATCGAGCTCGGCTAAGGAGGAGGATTTGGTGGTCCATCTATGTAAGCAACTCGTCGACGAAGAAAAAAGCTCATGCTGACGAGACTAGGTCCGCGAGCGTCAGGCTGCTGCGTCTCTCGGACTTCCCAGCAGGATCCGAGACGACGACTGCGACATCGAACCGCTCAGCCCTTCGGATCTCGAGTCTGAAGTGACGCGGGAGGGTTCGCACTTTGGGTCCTGCAAGCCGGAACACATCACATATGCTATCAAGATGGTTGAGGTTGCGAGGATTCGTAAGTTCTCTACTGTAGTTGCGAGATGCGAGTTTCCTCCAGGTGAGATGCAGCTGACGAAATAGTCGGCCGAGTCATTGACGTGCAGTTTCTACCCGGCAGGCCGCCGTCGTCCCCCGAGCAGGTCAAGGAACTCGACGGCATCCTGGAAGCCTGGAAAAGAAGTCTGCGTGACGAGTTGAGCGGTGGTGTCGAAGACGATGCCTCTGTGTGGTCGCACCTCCTACACCTCGCGTACAAGTAGGTACATACCCGAATACACAACACATCTGGTGCTGACGACGATAGCCACGTGCGGATTTTAATCCATCGGCATAGCTTTCTCAAGCAAAAGGACGACGCCAACGGACAAATCGCCGTGACGGCAGCGTCGCGCATCAGCCGAATCGCCGAGGACATGCTCGCGCAAGGAACGCTGCGTTACGGACAGATGCATTTGTAAGTTTGGCCTCGGATTTGCAGTCGATTACTGACTTGTGTAGGATCACGAGTCTCTTTGCAGCCCTCTGCATCCACGTCATCAGCATCAAACGAGGCGTCGACGTCAGTCGAAGAATCGCAGAGCATCGCGCGCAAATGTGTCTGCTGGGTCTCCAGGAGATCAAGAAGTACTGGCGGATCAACAACAACGTGCTCGACCTGTTTCTGCAGTATCTTGACGTGTCCATTGCCAAACGGCTTCACGGCGAGGAAGTACCCGATAGTCGCATCACGGCGCCGCAGCAACCGACGGACGCGGGTGATGCTCCTGATGGTGAGGGGTTCGACTTCCCCACGCCGCAGATGCAGGCGCAGACAAAGGCGTTTGAGGACCAGTACTTTAATATGCTCTACGGGCCGTGGGAGGGCGAGGACGGACTGGCCGATTTGGGGCTGGTTCTCCAGGCGGATGAGCCGATGCAGATGGAGAGTCTCAACTTTCTCGGTCGGTCTTTGTAGGTTTGAGTTGTCAGTTGGAGGCGGTTTCTTCGGTTACTTGGTCGGGATTGAGTACCCGACGGCCGGTAAGCTACTCCACCTCATCATCGACCGGCTTCACATGAAGACATAAGGCTCAACATCCCATCTCGTCAGGTTCACTCAATTGATTCGACCAATTGGTTAGAACCATGACGCAACTCAGACTTCGCCCGGCTCAAGGCCTCCTTCGGAGCGCCCTCCAGCAGAGAAGCTTCACAGTGTCATCCCAACGCTTCAAGGCCACCGCATCCGAAGCCGCCACTCATCTCCTAGAAACCTTTGCCGACAAGTCAGTCATCAGACGCCAACTGATTGACGCAAACCAACTCCAAAAGCTGTCCCTCACCCTCGGCCGAACCTCAATTAACGCATCCGACATCACCCAAGTCCCCCCCGTTGCCGGCACTCCAGTCCCTCACGGCTACCACCTCGCTTACTTCACGCCCAACGGCACGGAGCAAGACCTCGGCGAGGACGGGACCGACCGCACGTTTAACGCGCGGGCGCCGTTTACGAGGAGAATGTGGGCGGGTGGAAAGATGACTTGGCCGTCGGGGGCGTTGTTGCGTGTGGGCGATGAAGTTGAGGAGCGGACTCGGCTGGTGAGTGCGGCGGCGAAGAAGAGTCGGTCTGCGGGCGAGATGGTGCTTGTTGAGGTTGAAAAAGAGTTTTGGGGGCCTGAAGGATTGGCTCTCACGGATAAGCGGTCGTGGGTGTTTCGTCCTGAGATTGATCTGGAGTCGCCGCGGCCAGCGCCAAAGGTTCTCGAAGGTGTTATGCGTGGGCCTTCTTCAATCAAGGACATTGCTGCTGAAGAGGACGGTAAGTGGTATATATTCCCCAAGTGACCACAACTGACGTGCCAGGCTTTCCTACTCGCGAACTGCAATGGTCCCCGGTCGGCCTCTTCCGCTTCTCGGCCCTGACCTTCAACGGCCACATGATTCACTACAACGACCCCTGGACGCGCGACGTGGAAGGCCATCCGGGTCTCGTCGTCCACGGGCCGTTGAACCTGATCAATCTGCTGGATTACTGGAAGGACATTCGTGGAAACGGGCAGGGGCCGAGGAGTATTTCGTATAGGGCCGTGGCGCCGTTGTATGCTGGGCAGAGATATCATATCCGGACGGTTGAGGTGACGGGGGATAAGTGGGATGTTGTTGTTGAGAAGGATGGGGTTGTGTGTATGAAGAGTGAAATCACGGCATAGGTCGAAGTGAGGAGTGAATATAAAAGTCAGCAGCATGAAGTCAAAAGAACCTCTATAATATGCTCCTTCTATAACCTCCATCTCCCCTACTCAACAGAAAACGCATCCTCCACAAACCTCCTCTCCTCCTCATCATGCCTCCCCTTCCACCCCGTCGCCGGACTCGCACTCACCCCCCTCCCAGCATACACCAACCTCCTCCTCCTCCCCTCACCCACCCCCTCCGTCCTCCCCATCACCACCTCCAACCTATCCCGCACGTACTGCCACGCCCCGCCATTATAATGCTCCTCCTGCGCCCACACCACGCTCCTCGCCCGCGGGTACTCCTCCAAAACGTCCCTGACCTCCCGCCAGGGAAACGGGTGCAGCTCCTCGATGCGCACGATGGCCGCGTCTCGAATGCCCAGGGCGGCGCGGTGTTTGGCCAGGGCGGCGTAGACTTGGCCGGAGCAGAAGATCAGGCGGGAGATTTGGTCCGGGGGGGAGATTTCGTCGGTTGAGTGGGCTGGGTCGGGGAGGACGGGGAGGAAGGTGGCGGTGGGGGAGGTGAGTTCGGAGATGGAGGAGCGGCAGAGGGGGTGTCGGAGGAGGGATTTGGAGAAGAAGACGACGAGGGCTGCAGAGGTGGTTAGTTCTTGTTCCTCAACTCGGGGGTAATCATCAGATGCTTCAGGGGGACTCACGCTTCCTATACCCACGCATGACCTGCCTCCTCAACACATGAAAGTAATTCGCCGGCGACGTCAAATTGACCACCCCGAAATTACACTCCTGCCCTCCCCTCTCCAACCTCTCCTCCCCAGGCCACTCCCTCCCCTCCTCCCCTCCCAACATCAAAAACCGCTCCAATCTCCCCGACGAATGCTCCGCCCCCTGCCCATCCATCCCATGCGGCAGCGAAACCACCAGCCCCGACCGATCCAACCACTTCGCCTCCCCGGACGCCAGAAAGTTATCCAGCACCACCTGCGCCCCGTTGGCAAAGTCGCCAAACTGCGCCTCCCAGAGGACCAAGGGCGAAGGGTCAGCCAGCGTGACGCCGTATTCGAAGCCCAGCGCCGCGAATTCGCTGAGGGGGGAGTTGACTGCGTGGAAGGGTGCTTGGGAGGGGGAGATGTGGTCGAGGGGCGTGTGTGTTGAGCCGGTGGTTTGGTCGTGGAGGACGAGGTGGCGTTGGGAGAATGTGCCGCGTTGGACGTCTTGGCCGGTGAGGCGCACGGGGGTTCCTTGGGCGAGGAGGGTGGCGAAGGCGAGGGATTCGGCCGTGGACCAGTCGACGGTGCCGGATTGGAAGGAGGTGAGGCGTGCGGCGAGGATGCGTTGGAGGCTGTTGTGGAGGGAGAAGTCGGGGGGAATGGCGACGAGTTTCTCGGCCAGGGGCTGGAGAGTCGAGTAGGGGACGGAAGTTGATACTTCCGGGAGGGTTTCCTCGGCGAGGACAGCCGGCGAAGGGAGGGCGTCCCACGCAGGAGGAAACGAAGTCCGCTGCGAAACGTAGCTTCTGCTCGTTTCAAACTCCTCCTTCAACCGCTCCCACACCCACGCCTTCTGCTCCTCAATCTCCCCCGCCGTAAAACTCCCCTCGGCAACTAACTTGTCGATATACTTCTCCAACGCCGGCATCTGGCCCGCCACCCGCTCATACATGACCGGCTGCGTGAATCCCGGCTGATCAAACTCGTTATGTCCAAACCGACGATAACACACCAAATCAACCACGATATCCTCCCCAAACTCGGCCCTCCAGTCCGCCGCGACGCCGCACGCGTACGCCACGGCCTCGACGTCGTCGGCGTTGACGTGCAGAACCGGCGCGTCGACGTAGCGCGCCAGATCCGATGCGTGCGGCGTGGAGCGGGAACTTTCGATGTTGGTGGTGAAGCCGATTTGGTTGTTCACGATGATCCGGACGGTTCCGCCTACGTCGTAGGCTTCCAGACGGGAGAGACCTAGGGTTTCGTAGACGACGCCCTGGCCTGCAAAGGCGGCGTCGCCGTGCAGCGCGAGAGGAAGCGTGCGGGAGCCGGTGGCGTCGTTCTTGCGCTGTTGGGTTGCGTAGGCGGAGCCCGTAGCCACCGGGTCGACGGCCTCGAGGTGCGATGGGTTGGCGAGGAGAGATACCCCGACTTGTCGACCTTCAGGGGTGACTCGGCTGCCGTCGTGGCCGAGGTGGTACTTGACATCGCCCGCCATTCCGGGTACATCTGTCCTCACTTGTCCCGCAAACTCGGCCAGGATAGCCTCGCGCGGCTTCCCGTACACGGCGCCCAGCATGGTCAACTTTCCCCGATGGCAGCTCCCGATGACGACGTCTTCGACGCCGTGCACGTCGGCGCTGCGGTCGATGATGGTCGTGACGCCCGGGGCTAGGGCTTCGGCGCCGTCGAGACCGAAGCGTTTCTGCGAGGGAAACTTGGTCGCGAGGAAGCGTTCAAAGGTGGCGGCCCAGAGGAGCGAGTCGAGGATGCGGCGCTTCTCGGGAAGGGAGAAGGATACGGGGGTGGGTGTTTCGAGGCGGCGTTGGAGCCAGGCGCGTTTGGTGGCGGAGGGGATGTGTTTGTATTCGACGGCTAGGGAGCCGCAGTAGATGGATTCGCAGGCGGTGATGATTTCGTGGAGGGTCATGGATGTGCGGCCGGGGGTGGCGAAGAATGGGAGCATGTCGTCTCCGAGGGCAAACGAGCGGTCCATGTCAGCGGGCGTGAAGCCGTAGTACTCAGGGTCCAATTCCTCTGGCCGTGAAGCGTCGAGCCCGTTTGCATTCTTCCCCAGACCCAGAGGATCAGTATCAGCGACGTAATGACCCAGAGACCGATACGCAGAGACGAGTTTCGCCACTCTTCGACCGTGGTCGGCGTGTCTCTCGGGCACGAAACCGTCAGTCAATGCTGGATCGCGCGAGGAGAGATACCCGGGGGGTAATTGCACGGCTTCTTCGGGAGACTTGTTTCGGTCTTGCATCAACTTGAAGTATGCGCGCCAGGAGACGTGCACGGAGTCGGCGTCGAGTTTCCACGACTCGTACATCTCGTCAATATACGAGGCGGAGGCGCCCTGAAGGAAGGATTCCTTGAGAGTCTGAGCTGTTAGCCTTGAGTGTTTCTGCGAGGAGTGAACTTACCGGAGGGGTGGGCGCGTTCGTGGTGTTCTGCGTGTGTGCCTGGGCTGGCCTTGTCCCAGCTGCTTGCACGGCATACTGTCGCAAGGTGACTCTTTGGACAGACCGCGAGTCTCGCAGGCCCTTTGCCCGGAAACGTCTCCCTAGATTTCCTCTTCCAGCAGCTCCTTGCGAGAAGCATCTGCTTTGAGCCGCAGCTTGATGCACGGCACGCAGCATGGCAACGAGTGGTCAGGGGATGTGAAGAGCGAACAAAGGCAGGTAGCGACAAGACCAATGACAAGTGTAAGACGGCAGTTCTAAAAGCGAAAGACTGGCTCTTGACAACGAAACTATACCACTCCATCCGGTCCGAGGCACGAATCCAGTTCAGATCCCGGCAATCTCCAGATGGTCCGGCAGATGCACAGATTGAGATCTGGCCGGCATCCCTAGGACATTGTAGTGGCCGACGGGTGATGGAATCGAGACCCGGGTGTGAGTTGGGATGACTCCATCGTGGTCGTTTAGGCGAATGAGAGGCTAGAAAGGGGGAGTTCCGGGAACTGATCCCGCACGTTGAGAAGCCGCCTTGGCGGGTTCGGCTTCTTGACTTAAGTAGCCGGGTAGTGGGACGAAATGCATGAGCGCGAATGCTTCTCCGGGGATTCAAGGCAGCTTAGGATCTGAAAACTCAGGAATGGTAGAATGGCAATTGGACTTGTTATGCTGAAGGGACTGTATATAGAAAAATTACGAATGCCTCACTAGACGCCTACCATGCCTCCAAGCCATCTATTGAGCACAACTTTTCAGATTAGGTACTATAATACAAGAACAAACACATCAATTACACAAGAAGCATCCGCGAAGGATCTTCAATGTACCTCTTCACCGTGTTCAAAAACGTAACCGCCTCCCTCCCGTCAATCAACCGGTGGTCGTACGTCAAGCTGATGTACATCATCTACGGGAGTCAGCTTTTTCTTCACTTCACAAAAACACTCGACAAACTCACCGGTCGGATCTTGGCCTCGCCGTTCACGGCCATGACGCGCTGCTGAATCCCATTCATATTGAAGACGGCGGCCTGGGGATAATTGATCAGGGGCGTTCCAAACAAGGACCCGAAGATGCCCGGGTTGCTGATGGAAAAGTTGCCGCCCTCGAGGTCATCCATGGTGAGCTTCCCGTCTCGAGCCTACGACAGTCAGTCGAGCCACTTCACATTCACTTCACACATCAAGGCACCTGAATCTCACCTTTTTAGCCAACGCCGCCACATCCCGCTCCAACTCGACAATGCTCAAAGCATGAGTATTCCTCAACACCGGCGTGATCAGCCCCTTGGGCGCAGACACGGCGATGCTTATGTCGACGTAGTCGCGATACGTAATAATCTCCTTGTCCGTGTCAATAGCCGCGTTGATCTGCGGAACCTTTTGCGCGGCCAGCGTCGTGGCCTTGGTGAAAGCACCCATGTATCCCAGCCTCACGCCGTGCTCTTCGGCCACTTCGTCGCGGTACTTTGCGCGCCAGGCCATGAGGTTGGTCATGTCGACTTCTTGCATGGTCGTGAGGGACGCGCACGTGTCTTGGGATTGCTTGAGGCGTGAGGCGATGGTCTTGCGCATGCGAGTCATTTTTTCCTGTTGATGGGTTTGTTAGAGGTGCGGAAGGGTGGTGTTTGGTTGACTTACAACTCGCTCTCCGCGAGAGGGACCAGACGCTGTGAAGACGGGCGCGGGGATAGGTGCAGACTCCTGTTTGGGCGCAGGCTTAGGAGGAGCAGGCTTCTCCGTCTTTTTCGGCTCGGGAGCACGCGTCTCAGTCTTGGGCTCAGGTTTCGTCTCTTTAGTCTCCTGCTCGACCTCATCCTTGGACGCTTCTCCCTCCGTCTTGACAGAACCAGCCCCGTCGCCAGTCACAATCCGAGCGAGATCCTGTCCAACAACAACAGTATCCCCCTCGGCAGCAAAATACTCTGCAATGACCGCCGTCTCGGGCGCGTTGACAGCCACATCAATCTTATCCGTCTCGATGCTGGCGATTTCCTCGTCGACCTCGATGCGCTCGCCGACCTTTTTCGGCAACGACGCCAGCGTGCCTTCGCTGATGGACTCGGCCATCTGCGGCACCTTGACGATGATGTCGGCGTATAGAGAAGTCGAGCGCGAGAAGAGCCGGCGCTGGGGGGAGATGCCGCGCTGGCAGAGACGGGCGCTGTGGGAGAGGACGGCGATGCGAGATGGTTGCATCGAGAGGCCGCAAAGGCCAATGGCCTTGATGCGGACGGCTGAAGCCATGTTGGGTGGTTGAAGTCTTGAAGATGCTAAGGTGAGGGAGTGGTGAGGACAAGGTGAGGACGAGGTGGGTGGTGAAATTTTAAAAGGCAGGTTTAAGCGGGCAGTGGGTTTCGCACGTGGCCAATTGAGAAGAAGGCAAATGACTGCTTCTTGAATCACGAGAGAAAGTAGAATTCCGGGGAAATCTACAAGATAATGTTACCTATTCTTGTCGGAATCGTTCCTCCACTCCGACTCGACGGTTACTTGACCAACTTGCCGACTCTCTTTTGTTGTAGCAGGCGGCAATGCTCGGCACAAGGAGAAAAATGGAAATTGCAGGCGGACAAAGATTTTACAGGCTATGACCTCGCTTGACATGGGTAGCTCACCAAGTGTGCATGCGACGGTTTCTTCATCAGTGTCGCATTGGAGCTGCAATGCGAGATGCAGTGCAGGAGATATAACAGATGATGCCGCTATTGGTGAGATTCTCGAATGTCAAATGTCATGTTTCAACTCTGAGGCACTTGTAGATATCCCAGCCTCGGAACCTGTCGGAGACGCTCGCTTTCCGACAAAGTGACGCGCCGGACATGATTGTCCGCCATGAGACATTTGCCTCCATCATGTCTAGAGGGTAATTATTCAAGAAACTCCCTGATCGTGATGCCAGCACCATGATACCGACCTCAGGTAAAGGAACAAACGTCTATTGTCAAAGTAAATCTATCCATCGTCTAGATGTATCGTGCCAGTAAACAAACCCGCTCGCCCAAACTCCAAGTCATGCAACCCAAGTCTATCCGATTTATCTTTCTCGCACAAAGGAAACCAACATCAGTTTCATCAACCCCTTCCATCCCTCAAGCAGCCACAGCCTCAGCCATCTTCACATCAACATCCACAACCCTTCCCACCTCGGCCACAGCCCTCTCCATATTCGCCCTCCTCTCCTCCATCAACTCGGCCCTCCGATTCACGAAACTCAAGTACGTCTGCCACACGACGGCCACGCAGCCGGCAAAGATGGCGCGGTACTCCATCGGCACAAAGGTAAAAGAAAAAGCCGTAAAAGGCGGCCAGAACTTGGCCGAGTTGATAAACGTCGCCGGCACGGTCGCCTTGACGCGGTCGATGGCGCCCTGAAGACCTTCGCCCGAGAGAAGAGCCTGGGAGCCGAAGAAGTAGGTGTTGAAGATGGGCGTAAAGACGATTTGGCTAAAGACGATTTTCGCGCCGAGGGAGAGCCATCGGGATGAGTAGTTGAAGCTATTGGATAGCCAGATGAACCTGCAAGAGTCAGCGCCGTGCAGGATCCTAGAGGAAGTGAAGCTCACCATTTATAATGAGGAATCGCCGCCGCGCCGCCAATAAACAAAGCCCTCGCCGTCCGCACGGGATCGTAGTCGTTTCCCCCAATATACTGCGCGCTCAGATCCGCGACGAGATAAATGGCGATGGCGCTCCACGTCTGCGTGACATACGGCCGCGCTCGCTGCGAACGTCCATACGCCTGCGCCAGCCTGGTCAGAGGTCCGAGACGCTCCCAGATAGGTCGCGATGCCACCACTCCAGCAGTGGGCTTCGAATCCGTCACTGGCTTGTTGGGTCCAGGACTCGATGATTGAAAGCGGCGCTGGGCCTGAAAGACGCGACGTCCAGCGCCGAGTCGCAAGCCGAGCGGTGCGTTCGGGCGGGCGGAGACGCGCAGGAGTATAGGAATCATGACGGGGGGTTGTGTGAATAAATTATATGTTCAAGTTTCGCGAAAAAAGAGAAGTCATGATGAGCAACGACTTATCAGGGTCCGTCTTCGGCATGCGCCATCGGATCGGGCCCGCTCGGAGAAAAGCCTCGGTGATGCGATGTGACGCAAAATTGCCAAAGCTAGTAATCGGTGCAGCTATGTGATTGGTCGGATTATCGAGTGGCTACCGGGATGCGCCGGCTCAGGGGGATTGTGAGAAAAGCTGGTTCGGCTGGGGAAATGGAGGCCGATTCATAGGGGCAAGTCAGCGGCAGATGGATGCGGCAGCAGAGGAGGTGACTACGCAAGTTGATGTTGACTCATAGTCTCTATCTTAACTCTCGTTCAACTCGTGGCTCAGCTTTATCGCCTTCGACTTGCCCGTGTCCAGAACCACCGCCGGATCCTCCTTTGTCCCCTTGCGACTGACCTCGTTGCCCTTTTTCGTCTGGATGGAAGTGCTACACCAAAACAATTAGCCAACGAACACCAAAAGACATGCACTTATAACTCACTCCTCCTCCCTGACGTCAAGTACCTTCCCCTGCGGCTGTCCGTTTCCCCAATTCCAACTGACTGTATCCCCCTCGTCAATACCTGCAGCGTCACCTTTCCCCTGTCCCTTCCCCTCTCCTCCATCCTTCTGCTCCCCGTCGAAACTCGGCTCTCCGGCGCCACCATCCTCCTCCTCACCTTTGTCCTCCTCGTGAACCTCACCCCCCGATGCTGATGCTCCGGATTCGGGCATCGAGACCTCCCTCTTCTTATTCGCGCCAGCCTGACCACCACCCGCTTTTCGCTTGTCGCCGACCTGCTTCTCCGGCTGGGGCTCTGAATCTCCGTCTTCCTCGCTAACTTCCTCGCTATCCTCTTGAGTTTGCTGGTCCAGGTCTTCTTCCGCCTCGGCCTCGGCATCTTGGCGCGTCTTCAGTGCGTCGTGGCCCCAGTTCTTGAGCGACGCGTACGACTTTGTCTTTTTGACTTGGTCGACTGGTTTCTCGCTGTTGGCTTTGCCTTCTTGCGCGAGATGGCGTTTGCTGTCGCTGTCAGCCATGTAATCCATCTAGTAGCTGGGCATCACCCACCAATACGAAACCACCTTGCGCATATGCGAAATCTGTTCCTCGGTGTACTTGTCGGCCTCCCTTTCGGGATTTTCCTTGAGAATCTCGACAATCTTCCGCCCGCTATCGTGCCCAACGGATTCGCCGTCGCCGTTGTCCTTTGGCCACCCGGCGCTGTTGGAGTCGTCGGATTTCAGCCACTCCTCCAGTTCTGGAGCCGTCATGTTGACGAGCTCGTTGAATTCGGAAATTACGTCGTCTTGGCTCTTCATCGTGTTTTTGGGCATACTCTGGCCTTTGCTTGCGGTTG
Organism: Thelonectria blattea; assembly: GCA_024115155.1. NCBI lineage: Eukaryota > Fungi > Ascomycota > Sordariomycetes > Hypocreales > Nectriaceae > Thelonectria > Thelonectria blattea. The sequence continues at coordinate 83,187 of JAMQMW010000921.1, forward strand.
AATGAGCTCAGAGACATCTTGACGTCTTAAGTAGACCGTCTCCTCACTTGTTGGCGTCATGAGGGTTGGCGGGGGAGTCGAGGCGTCATAGAGGTTCGCGATAGTCTTTGTGTAGGTACCCTTTTCGTACCGCGATCAGCCATCGGATGGCAGACTTCTTGTTGGCTTTCTATGATGTCACGGGCTTTTCTGACGGGGTGGATCATGTTCTCTAAAATGCTATATTCGCGAAGTCTTATTTCAACAACAAAGGCTGCAGAGACCAAGACTGAGGAATACAACACTGTAAGGCTCGATCCCCGCGAATCAACTTACATAAGTCACAATCTCCCCCAGCCTCGCAAATCCAACCTAGAATATAGCCACCCCATTCGGCGGACTCGCTACCCCTCCTGGGACCTTGAAGTCGTTAGCCATCGCACAACTTACACAAGTACCAAAGGACCAGCCCCCGTCAACTTACATATAACGGCATACTCGAAAAGAAAAACGACCACCTCCCCCTCCTCCTACACTCCTCCCCCAACCTCTCCAGATCAAACAACTCCCCAATCGGCATCCCCCACCCGGCCAACAACCACTCGTGCAGCCAAAACCGCGCGTCCTGACACGGCCACGCCTCGAAACTCGGCTGGTCGCCCGCCACGGCCGCGAACCCTTGGTCCCAGAGCCAGCGGAGCGTGTCCTCCGACGACTCGACGCCGATGGCCGGCGGGTGCGGCTTGTCGGCGAGAGACTGGCGCGCGGTGTCGGTGAGCTGGTTGTAGCCCGGGACCCAGCCCGTGCGGATGAGGAGGATGTCGCCTTGTTTGAGGGTGGTGTTTTGGCTGGCTGCTACTTCTTTAAGGGTCGAGGCCGTGATGGGGGTTGTTTCGAAGAGGGCGGGTGTGAGACCTTTTGCTTCGGCCCAGGAGGCATAGTCTAGAAGCACGCCTCGACCGACGATACCTCCTCGCTCAACCCACGCTACCTCGGTCAGTATTCGTATTTCCCAGTGAAAGTCGTTGGCCGCCCACCTTGTATCCCAATCGCACTGCTCGTCAGCAAATCATGCAACGTCCTCCCCCCAAACCACAACCTCTCCTCCTGATACGCGTAATGCCGAAACCCGTCCCACTGCGAACTGCTCTGTGTGTTAAACGCCAGCGAGTCGTCGTTTACGGCCCGGGGCTCCTTGGTCTTAATGGTGTGGGTAAACGGCGCCCGTCCGAAGCAGGGCTTTGCCATGCGGTCCAGCGGCCAGTCGGTCGACACGCGAAGCCCTTCGCGGATCTCCGATGCAGCAGCAGCAACGACCTCGGGAGTGAGGAGGTTCAGCATGCCGCACTCGTCCGAGGCGCCAAAGAGGCCCCAGGCGTTGCCGTGGGGGCCGTCTTTGCGGAGGGGGAGGGAGTCGAAGGAGGGTTTGGGATGCATTTGGGGCGTGTTTGAAGGGTTCTTGAGGATAGAGGGGACTGAGGTTTAACAAGTGAAAAGTGAGGGGAAGCTGGGGAAATCCGACAGACGTCCATCAACAATATTTCGGTGCAGTGCCTCTACCTTTCTCCACCCCAGTGATACCTCGGGGTAAAAGATACCGAGACTGCTTCTCTCCGTTGCTTGACATATCTACCCCTCCAAAGTCACACTTACATCTGCCACGTCAGATTGCAAACTCGATCTCAACCTCCTCCCACCCCTTCCGCCGCACAATCGTAAAGCTCTTGTCAACATCCCCCCAGCCAGGCTGCTTTATCGACCCCCCCAACTCGGGATCAGCCGGTTCCGGAACCTGCACGCCATCCACCTCAAACGCCAACAAAAGACCGCTCAGAAACCCCAGAATCTCGGCCTCGGCAAAGTATCTCCCGGGGCAGAGATTCTTCCCTCCCCCAAAAGGAATCATGGACTTGCGCACCCGGCTATCCTGAGGTGACATGCCGACCCATTTCGCGGGATCGAAGAACTCGGCGTCGGCGCCCCAGACTTTCTTGTCGAGGTGCACTACTTGAGATGCCCATTGCACGTTTGTGCCTTTGGTGAGGAAGTACTCTTTCCCGTCTGCCGGGTCCTTCAGCAGCGTATCCTTCATGACCCGTCGGTTGCCCACGCCGTCGCCGCAGAATCGAAGAGTCTCTTGGTAGCACGCCACGAGAAGCGGACATTCCTTCCGCAGCTTGGACACGCTCACGGTGACGGTACGATCTGTCCCGGTTTTGCTGACTGTCGCGACAACCTCTTCACGGATGCGAGCTACTCGCTCCGGGTGAGAGACCACATTGGCAAAAAACCAGAAGAGCGCCGGAACGCTGTTGGTCACCGAAGCCCACGCCATGATGAACTCAAAGGTGCTGAGTTCGTTGGCAGGATGCCCGAGCCTGCGCATCAGATTGGCGCGGTTTCGAACCAGGGCGCACACGTCCGGTCGGTTGTACAGCTCCTCGACGTAGAAGGGCATCAGGATGGTTTGTATCTGCGTCCTTGCCGCGAGGGCTTTTGGCGCGAGGAGACTCGGCGCAATGCCCAAGGCCAGCAGGGCGATTCCCTTGTCGTATTCCCTGCTCAAGAGGTTAGGCTCAAGAAGATAGGCTCAAGGAGTCAAGAGGATTAGGCGGGCTAGGAAGGCATAGTTATATTCCGCGGGGTCTTACCAGATGTGTTCCATGGCCTTGGCGTCCATTGCGTTCTTCTCTCCGTACATGGACTTCATAACAGCTTTGGACAGAATGGCACGCACCCAATTGAAAGAATCCGAGATCCTGAGAGGTTCCTTTGCTACAATTGCATTCAATGACGAAGCAATGTCGCCAAGCCCTGCCATGGCCATCTTGTTGAGGTTATCCCCCGACAACGACATGATTATCACACCGTGAGTCTCGTCAATCGCGCTCTGCTGAGAACAAATCCGAATTTGTTCCTCGGTCATCCCAAGCTAGACAATGCCCAATCAGCCAAATGAACAGCCAACCGGCTAGAAAAACGAATAACGCACCGAGCCAGCGCTGAACTCTATAGCAAAGGGGTCAAACGACAGGTCCTTGCTCCGCATAGCGGCAGAAATGAGACCCGGCGCGTTGATCACGTACAGCTTCCCCGCGAGGACGGGCAGCGTACAGATGGGCAGCGGTCTCTCCTTGTACAAGCGGCGATAGAAGCCGCTCTTCTCCGTCGCCATGGAGATCAGGTGGCCGACGACGGGAATCTTGGGCCTGAAGACGGGGGGCTCCCGGGGGTCAAAGGTCGGGAGCAGGAGCTTCCGGAGGAGAACGGCGAGGGGTAGGATCGCGACGGCGAGGGCCGCGGCCCCGAGGCGGAAGGTTTGGTCGTCCATTGGAGTCTGAGATGAGAATCTGGAGTTGAGGCTGTTGAGCTAAGGTGTCAGCACTCGACAGTGTTGTCACTGTGGCGTAGGGCTGTCGGGGAGGACCCCAGTTCTTTCTTTCGGCTGTCTGCACTCTCCATTCATGCACCAAGGGAAGGGAGAGCTTTGCTAATTTCGCATGCGGAGCGGGAAACTGAAGCCCAGTCAGCGGTAACCCCAAGACTCGTTAGCGTATGTTAGTGGCTGAGGTGGCTGATGATGATCTGAGAAGAGCTTAGAGGACTACTAAGAGAGGCTTGAACGATGCTGGATGGTAGATATCATAGGCCCTTTAGGCAATGCGCGTACATCCTACAAGGACGTCGTGTAGATCAACCGCGAGCAGGTTCATGAAGCGTTCAAGGCTGAGGTGAAGTGAATTTCTCCCCAGATCTCGGCGTCTAGACACTGAAAATTTACAACGTCTGTCATCCGGAAGCTACGTACGGAATACGGATGCCATGTCGGGACTCCAGACGTCATTGATCGAGCGAGAAATGAAACCGGCATATTAGGGCTGCAACCGAGAATACGGGGAGTCGAACGGGCCTTCATTCTACACTCGTGGCTGCCTGATCAGTATACTAACAATTTATCAGACCGAGGAAGTGATGCTCGGAGGAAACGCATCATTAACACCAAGCTCTCTGAGACGATGAGCTGTTCGAGGACCTGATGGCGAGCTTCAGGAAAGGCTTCCCGGAACTCGCAGACGGCGTCCAAGAGTGCACTAATGCAGCAACAAGATCTTTTTCTAAAACACGCCGGCGCAACCCTGGACATTACTCTTAGCGATAATATAGCGCTTGAGAGCGAGCAGGTTCTGTGGAGGATGCAGTTAAGAAGGGGGATGAGGAGATTGAGAGGATGAAGAGTGTCACAGTAGTGCTTGATTGAACTCGATGGAGTGTTTCATATTTGTTTGCAAGTTATGTCCAAGTCTTGCTTTGTTTTTATTTCTGTTTTCTTTCGCAACAAGGAGGTAGTTAAGGTAAGCATGAAATATAATTCCTTATTTGCTCGCTTAAGCATCTATGAGATTAGTTGTGTGCGGAGGACGACGCGCCGTGTCACGCTAACAATCCGCTATTGTTACAGATTGAAGTCCAGGTACTTCGTAGAATAACATGATACCGGGGTACTCCCCTTGGTTGATCTGCCAGTTGGATCTTGGACTGCCCTTACAGTAACTTCCGCGCTCTTCAACTCTGGTTCAGCCAAGACACTCATGGGAAGACGGGCAGCCTGATCCGGCCGTCCACACCAAGATTCAGTATGGCTGCAGTCGAATCCGAATCGTGTGGAAAAGTGTCAGGATTGAACCACGGAAGAGGGCTTCGAGAATAGTTTTGGAGATTCGGCCCGCTCTCACCTGTTCGATCCTTGCTTGTGATAGTCACGTTGAGGCGGAACGAGTCGTCCGGCATCGTTATAAGGTCACGTTGAGAAGGATGCCGCCCATTCCTATTGAGGAGGTGGAAGCAATACGCCGAATAATTAGGTATACACGTTCACAACTCGTCCGAGGAAATGGAAAGTGACGCGCTTCTATATATTCCCTCACTTCCACTCTTGTGTTTGTGCGCCCAGCAGTTTCCACTTGCTGCGGGAGTTGCTAAGTCGTCATCAATTATAAGCGTTGATGATTCTCACCTTTCCGTATCGCCATTGGCAAAATCCCATTCATTAAAATTGATCAACTCGCTCGACCAGCTGAAGTGATTCTTACGTCGTCTGGCTGAGTCCTCAGACGCTTTTGAACTGGACAAAGAGCACATATGGGGGGTTTTAACAGGAAGCCGACGCCTGTTATAGGTGAGGGTACAGGGTAGAGGAAAATCCTGCCAAGACGGACTGGCCTGATCAGGCAATGTTCGGGATCATCAGACCGCGCTACCGGAGGCTCATCATGAAGTCGATCATTCTCAAAGACGAGATGAAGTGAATATCTTGGCAAAAAACGACGTTGGTCCTGATAGAGGTTTTGTAGATGCTCTTGTCTTCGTTGCTACTGGCGAAATAGAGTCTGCCGGCCTCTATCCGTCAAGGGATTTCACTGCCTTTGATCTGAATAATCCTCCCCCTCAGTCAGCAGCCACCGTCGTCCCCTGGGGAATGACAAGTTCCAGAACCTCGCCACTTTCATGACTTTGGCCAGCTCAGTCGACAAGCCACCGTTCTACTTCATATCCGTGACATCAAATACGGGCACTTAGTGCTTTATTTTCTCCGGTGTTGATTGTAACGGTCACTCCTCGTGGCAGTATCTCACTTGTTAAGTTGTTGCTCGCGCATTTGATCTTTGCAGGACGCCTCAGGCTTCACAACGGTGGAGGGGCCCACACCGATTTCATCCCGTCTCATCCCATCGCATCGGATCCGACATCCAGTAATTGCAAAAAACGGTCACCGTCTCTAGCATCGGACACATTGCTCTGTACGATTCGTCCGCCCTTTGTTAACCCCTGTGATTCCATCTGTTCTGCCAGCGCGATCCCTGCCCTCGGAGCTCAAATTTCGGGTCCAGCCAGCCGAGAAAGCCTCCTGAGATCTCCACAACTGCTTCTGAAACCAGCTTTATATTACTTCCTTCGGTCGCGCCCGAGGTTCCCGGCCCGTCAGGCCAAGATCCCGAACCTATAGTTGGCGGAGGATCTCACTCCGCGACCAAGCTTTCTCGATGTGCTCACTCTTTGCCCATCATCAGCCCTGTTGTGCCCTCGTCACGACTCCGGGACGCCGGACTACCTCGTATGAATAGACTCGGGTACCTGTAATGGGCCATGTTGTTTGCTTTGGCACGATCGGCTCTGCAACCGAAATGCAGGGGACGGTGAGCTAGTTCTAACCGACCTGGGCCTTTTACTCCTGGATAACACCAGTGAAGCGTATATAAGATGGTGGTGGGCGTCGTCTAGATGTTCCAGGCTGGGCATTGCATTCCAGCACCCTTCATTCTCTGTGTGTTTCTTACATTCTAACCATACACTCCTTTCTTTCTCTTCCCGCACATTATTTGACCATTCCCATCATTTCAACCTCTTAACCAATCTCTTATTCAACGAACCGTGATAACCATGCGATCTTCCGCTCTCTACCTCGCCCTGGCTGGCCCTCTCGCCGTCCACGCCGCCTCTGGCAGCGGTCACTCGACCCGATACTGGGACTGCTGTAAGCCTTCTTGCGCCTGGAGCGGAAAGGCTTCAGTCAGCGCTCCTGTCCTGACTTGCGACAAGAACGACAACCCTATTTCCGACGCCAACGCGGTCAGTGGTTGCAACGGTGGTGGCTCCTTTACCTGCAGCAACAACTCCCCCTGGGCTGTGAACAGCAACCTCGCCTACGGCTTTGCGGCAACCAAGTTGTCGGGAGGCTCTGAATCTAGCTGGTGCTGTGCTTGCTATGCGTAGGTGTCGACATCTCGGCTCACTGCCATTTCATTTAGCTGACTAACGTGTCCAGCCTTACCTTCACCACTGGAGCCGTCAAGGGAAAGACCATGGTCGTCCAGTCTACCAACACCGGCGGCGACCTCGGCGAGAACCACTTCGATCTTCAAATGCCCGGCGGCGGCGTCGGCATCTTCGACGGCTGCACTCCTCAATGGGGTGGCCTCGCCGGCGCTCAGTATGGTGGCGTTTCCTCACGAAGCGAGTGCGATAGCTACCCTTCCCTGCTCAAGGACGGGTGCTACTGGCGATTTGACTGGTTCCAAAACGCCGACAACCCGGACTTCACCTTTGAGCAGGTCCAATGCCCCAAGGCGCTGACCGACATTTCCGGCTGCAAGCGTACCGACGACTCGCAATTCCCCGCCTTCAAGGGCGACACCTCCTCCGGTTCTAAGGCTACCACTACGAGCAAGACCTCGACAACTTCCAAGGCTGCTGCTGCCACCAAGCCTGCCACCGTCAAGAGCTCTACGACATCAAAGGTCACCAAGACCAGCACTACCGTTAAGGCCGCTGCCACCACCACGAAGAGCACGTCTTCCGGCTCGACCAAGGGTGTCTCCGTGTACGGCCAGTGCGGCGGCAGCAAGGACCAATTCCCCAATGGCAGCGTTTCGTGCGCTACGGGAAGCAAGTGTGTTTACCAAAACCCCTACTACTCGCAGTGCCTGCCCAACTAGATGGGAAGCGTGGTAGTTGACATTGTGGGGAAGGAGGAGATGAAGGGCAGGTTTGGCCGAAGCCGGTGTTATTTCTCTACTGAGAGCCGAACCACCGTGGAACATGGAATCTCGGACTCAGTATCTGTTGTATTATTAGTGCCCAGGTGGACTTCTTTCTGTACATACTTCTTAGCAGTCTTGTCGGCGCTGAGTTATCACAATAGACTTTTCGAAATTGGAGGCAGATGACGCCTACCAACAATACTCACAGCACTTGTTCGCAAGACCAAGCTCTATCTGAATCACTTGTGAATGCCAGGGCATAATATTCATGGCCGAATACCTACCGAAACATCCAACGCTACCTAGAAGGAGACTTTCTTTATAGACATGGCACTTCCTGAGTGTAAGAACCTCGCCATAGTCGCCTATTTCCACCTCGAGCTGAGATATAAGAATCAAAACCTGTAAATAAAGATCTTCCTCTTCCCATACGAGAGCTTCCTATTGGCCGAGACGCGAAAGTACATAAGTATCGGTGTCTTGCGTGCAGGATTATGTACACTTTGAGCTTGGGGCTCCTGTTCTGCTTTTCGAAGTTTCCCGATTCCAGCACTCCGAAGTCGAGAGACTTTGGATCATGGCCGCGAGGAGTGTTTGAAATTGTGAGGTGTTTCTGGCGGTGTGTTCCATTTATCCAAGTTAATACCGACAGGCCCGGGCCGATCACATAGTTAACGTCAACTTGTAAAGACACAATTTGTAATCACACTTAGGAAACAAGCAGCCGAGAAGCGAGCTAAGAAAACCTCAAGCTTAAGTCTACGCCACTCGAAGAGTCCCCAGCTCATCAATTGAGCCACGTGATTGTTTTGACCACTTGTAAATGTGCCAAATCTGCTGCAACACCACGACAAATCGTCTTCCTCTCCACGGTAGTTGTCAGAGCATGAAGCGCCCCAATGAAATAATCATCTGCCCCAAGAATAGGTTAGTCGTCGGTTCCGCAATCAACGTAACATTTCTCTCGAACTGACTCCGGCCAATTTGTGGGTAGAAAGTGTCAAGTGATGGACGATTCAAGGGTTGCAATAAACGCGGGGCTCCAACAAGAAGCATCAAAAGTGCCACTTCCAAGTTCCAACACGTCTGACCAGGAATGACGGATGACGAAGTCTTATAGAAAAGAGGGTCGGTCCACTATTGTCATCAGTCGGCGGCTCTTGATACGTCGTGTTGAGACGGCAGAGCCGATCGTGACTTTAGGCAACAGAATTAATTCAGGTCTGGTACCACCAGGAGGATTCGATCGATGCAACCAAACCACCCATTTCCCCTCGTAAAACGAACTACTCGGAGCTCTCGGCCTCCAACTTCCTGTGAACAACTGCGGGCGGGTTCCTGGCCCCTGACTCGAGGCCGTCTTGTAAGTGGTGAACCAAACTCGTCGTTCCACACTTGTTCGGAGCCGTTCAGTTCCCGACGTCGGACGCTTCAATTGCCATGGTGGCCATGGAACTGGGGTTGACCGGTTGAGACGGTATCACCTCATCTCCTTCCCAACGCTTACCCCAGAGCGGGGTGATGCTCCGACTCTGGGGTCGTTATCTCCATGGCGAGTGCGGAGTGAGTATCGTTGTATATATAAATCACCGTTGCCAAACCCCAGAATAAGTGTGCCATTTGTCGTTGTGCACCTTCTGTTATCAGTTCCTTTCTTCTCTCCAGCTCTGAGAACACTCGCCGCTGCCATGGACAAAGACATCTCCGCGGACATTGGCCAAGCCCCTTATGACGAGAAGAACTCGTCGGGGGCTATGAAGGCCGAAGTTGACCAAGATGAAGGCCGTCGGCGCGAATCTGTTGCCCTCAACATTGTCGAGAACCCCCTGAAGGTGAGCTTCACCCACGCCCAATAATTCCTTTGGGCATTGACGCTGATGCTGTTCTCCTCCCACAGCGAAGCAGCCCTGAGCAAACCGTCATTGATGCCAAAAACTTTGCCGAGTCTCATGGCATGTCTGAGCATGCCGACTTGTTCGGCAGGGCTGCTCTCGTGGCGCGTGACCAGGAGAGGTTCCTGATGCTCAGCGAGCTTTCAGATGATGAGCGCACCGCCCTCGAGTACGAGCGAGATCACAAATGGCACGGCCCATTCATGCTGTGGTACTCAATCGCGCTGTGTGCCATCGGCGCAGCTACACAGGGTTGGGATCAGACGGGTTCCAACGGCGCCAACTTGTCCTTCCCAGAGGAATTCGGCATCAACAACCCTGGCAAAGACGAATGGATCGTCGGCATTGTCAATGCCATTATTTTCTTGACGGCCGGTCTCATAGGAGCTTTCATCGTGGACCCTCTCAACTACTACTTTGGCCGACGTGGTGAGATCTTCATCACGGCTTGCTGTCTCACGGCCACGCCTATCGGCAGCGCTTTCGCAAAGTCGTGGCAAGGGCTGTTCGCTGCGCGCTTTGTCATGGGAATTGGCATTGGTGCCAAGAACGCAACTGTGCCCATCTACTCTGCTGAGATGGCTCCGGCTCGCGTTCGTGGTGCGCTGGTCATGTTCTGGCAACTTTGGGTTGTTGCGGGTATCTTCTTGGGATTCTGTGCCAACGTCATCGTCAAAGATACCGGAGACATTTCCTGGCGCCTCCAATTGGGCTCCGCCTTCATCCCGTCCTTCATCCTCGGCGCCGGCATCTTCTTCTGTCCCGAGTCCCCTCGTTGGCTCATGAAGCACGGCAAGCACGCCCAGGGTTTCCAATCCATGGTTCGCTTGCGAGCCCACCCCATCATTGCCGCAAGGGACTTTTACTACTCGTGGGTCATCTACCAGGTAGAACTCCAGGAGGCTCGCGGCTCGGGCTACTTCTCCCGCATGTGGGACTGCTTCGCCGTGCCCAGGATCAGACGTGCCAACTACGGTGCCTCGACGGTCATGATTGCCCAGCAGATGTGTGGCATCAACAGTAAGTCGCCTCGCGGCTCGTGTGAGTGGATGATGCTAATACCGGGTAGTCATCTCTTTCTACAGCTCCACCATCTTCGAGAAGGTCGGCTATACCTCTACCGAGGCCTTGTACGCATCTCTTGGTTATGGTGCTATCCAAGTCGTGGCTACAATCCCTACCCTGTTCCTCATTGACACCAAGGGACGAAGAACCTTGACTTTGGCTGTAAGTACTACCTACCCAAAATCTGCCATGATATGCCTAACCATTCATTTTATAGACCTTCCCTGGCATGTGCATCTTCCTTCTAGCTGCCGGCCTGTCTCTCTTGAAAGACGATGGTAGCCGTGGAGAAAAGATTGGACCTGTCGTCTTGTCAGTTTCATAAAATCTTTTCACCACCGAACTTGACTGACGCGTTAGAATAGATTCGTCTACCTCTTTACCATCTGCTACTCTCTAGGTGAGGGGCCAGTCGCCTTCCAATACTCTGCCGAGGTGTTCCCTACCATCCAGAGAGAGCAAGGGATGGCCTGGGCCGTTTGCATCAACAACACTTTCGGTGAGCCCTGTCTGCCACAACCCACGGAATCCCCGCTAACACAAACATTTCCAGCTGGCGTGCTCAGTCTCACCTTCCCTCGCATGCAGACCGTCATGACTCCAACTGGAGCCTGTAAGTAGCCTCCTTCCAGAGTCCTTTGAGGTACTTTGCTGACGTGGATTCCAGTCGGTTTCTATGCTGGGCTCAACCTGATAGCCTGGTTTATGATCTTCTGTTTCGTGAGAGAAACCAAACAACTCACCCTGGAAGAACTGGACCGTAAGTGAATCCCTCTCGATTCATTTAAGTTTTAACCCTCTACTTACACCCCTCACAGAGGTCTTTTCAGTTCCGACAAAGGACTTTATCGCCTATGAATCAAAGGTGTGGCTTCCCTACTTTATTAAGCGCCACATCTTCCGACAGAACATCAGGAAGCCGCCACCAATCATTGAGAAGGCCGATAACACCCCGGAATATAGCGGATAAACGCGACGTATATATTGTCAGATAGAACAAAGTTCAGATGTCACTCCTGTTAGATAATCCTAGTGATAGAATTTTAATTTATCTGCTTATACTTAAGATATAAAGTTTATCTTTTTGCTTTTATAATTTTTTTTTTAGATATA
>JAMQMW010000922.1:0-10530 GCA_024115155.1 Thelonectria blattea
GGTTCACGAGCTTTCCCTACCCCTCACTGCAGAGGACAGTGGGTCGATGTTTTCCGAAGAAGCCGTCGTCCAAGAAGATCTCTTCAAGAAGACTGCCATCACCTCGATCCGCGTACCGATCTCTTCATCTGTACATGCGCCCACCCAAAAACCACCCATCCCTCGCGAGGCACCCAACAAGGCAAACCCCCTCGTCTTCAGCCCGGAGGACTGCCTACTAGGCGCCATGTGACGGCGCAGCCATCTCGTTGGTCGATGACTCTCACCACCCAACCCACTCACTTCCTCTCGCCGACTCGTCCTTTTTGTGCTTCCCCACCACGGCGAAGAAACTCTTGGTCTCTACCAGGAGTAACCGGTTAGAAAAAAACATCAGATGACTCTCCCACACGTGTATGTAACTGTAAATGGCTGCCTCGCAGCGCGCAAAGAGGGAGTGGGACGGAAAAGGGTGGTCCTGCGCCGCAGTTGGGGAAATAAATCATGACAAAAGGTGACGACCTCGCCGTAGCGGACAGGCATCTTTCATCTTGCAGCACGCTTAAACGACGTTGTATTCACCGTCTTTGGGCCATTCTCGCCTAGGTACGCTGTCGTTCCCAATCGAGACGCCAGAGACAGTCTGAGCGAGAGGAGGAAATAGAGACTATCGAACAAGACAAGCATGGCATCGCCAGCAGACGAACCGCGTCTCCGCACGCTAGCGATTCGGCAGGACGTCCATGTCATCACACAGGTGCTCTCCTGGGAACATACCACCTTCACCACGCACGTCACCCTGGGCGGACCGGCCAAGACGACCAACTCTGCAGGAGGAGCCCTGGCCGAAGCGACGACGACTTCTTCAACAACAACAATCTCCAGAAGCACCAGTTCCGCGGCGGCGGCCCCGGCGGCCCAGCACGACAGCGCAGGGGGACTCACGAATGCCCAGATCGGAGCCATCGTCGGTTCCGTCGTGGGCGTCTTCGTCCTGGCCTTTGTGGTGATTTGCTGCTGCTGTTTTCAGCGAGCGCCGCCTCCCGGGAGGCGAAGACGAGGAGGAGGAGGCGGGGGGAGTAATAGACATAGTCGGGCGAGCTACACGAGCAGTACCTTCATCGTCGACGACGCGGCGTGGGAACAACAGCAGCGATACCAGCCTCAGCCTCAGCCGCAGCCGCCCATGGCTACCCCGTGGTTCCAGTGGCCCAGGCCCCCCCGGACGCCCAAGACGCCGGCGTCGGTTCACCGGCCGAGTTCTGGCTATGGAGGAGGAGGAGGAGGAGAGTGGCCGCCGCCTCCCATCACCGTCGCCGAGCGAATCCCCGGCGGTCCAAAGTTCCCCACCTATCGTGCCCTGCCGATTCCGAATCCCCGTCGGCCCAACGTTGTACATCTACATTGAGGACTTGTGTATGGTTTGCCGGGGAGGGGGTTTAGATGGGGTGTTGGGGAGTTGGTGTATAGAGGGGTTAGCGAAGTGGTCTTTGATGAAGCTTCGGGGGGAGATGCATCTGATCATGCCATTTGAGTGTTGGGAATTTCCGAGAAGTGAAGGGCCGAAAAGTGGAAAAAAGGCCGAGATGCAATGCAGCTGCGAGTTGGACTTGGCGGTTGAAAAGCTTACAAATGATGATGGGAGCGGCAGATGCAGAGGTGCATGTTCGGTTCAGGCCGACTTATTGGGTTAGGATGGGGACTTTGGAGGGAATCTCGTGATAATAGCGGAAAGTTCTGTAATCTAATGACCAAGTAATGTATACGATAAGGAATAACGTCAATTCGTCTTTTGCCATGTTTGGAGCGTTGATGTGTAAACTTTGGCCATCAATAACATTCGCTGGATCAAAAAGCCGTGTACATAATAAATGCACTCCACACTACAATGAACATACACAAGGCATGACATGTCCAGCATCATATTACACGCAAGGAGTTCTTGGCAAAAAACTCCGGTCTTTGAGTGATGAGTTATTCCCGACTACCTAGTTGCTGGGCTGGACTGGGCAGAACAACAACATCTATGGGAGCCGGTGTAGTGCTGTGCATGAGAAGAAACTTTGAGTAAAAGAAACAATTGGGAGGCTAGGTCACCTTCAAGGTGTCACTGTAAGCAAGACCATCAGTCTATGTACAGACTCCCCCAAGCACAACATGTTCTTAGCCATCGACTCGAGCGATGCCCAGTTCTCTGCCAGTTTCTACAATTCACTGCCGACCAGCAAGAGCCCTGTCCAAGTCTGTTCTTATCGGCGCAAGATGCTTGCTGGAAGAAAATGATATAAATTGACCATCTACATGAAAAGTGAATCACCTAGCTGGCCTCTCTATACTGCCGTTGACTAATGCTGCAATTGCAGCATGTTCAAGGTGGCTATGTCCCAAGTGACTATGTCCCAAATGACCCACTCGGAAAATATCTTATTTACTTATGTGTCACATTCAGATACAAGAGACTGGAGTCGAACCGTCCCAGGAAAGTCAAACGTTCATGCTCGTTACTCAGTACGCTCACCGAGCCTTTGGCCACGTAGCTCTCCCATGTTGCTCGTGTAGCCTACTTTGACACAATGTTTAGGGAGGCGTGTCCCCATGATGCTTCTTTCCCCGTTACGTTTGCTAGGTGACGATTGCGTCTTACACGTCACTAGTAACACGTGCGGTAGACTGTTGTGCTTGGGGTCTTGTTTGTCGTGGAACTTGGGCGTATCGTACAAGTCTGTAGTATCTGGAGTCACGTTAGTTCTGATTAAGGTAGGTAGTCGATGAGAACAACCTTTGCCTTGGGCCTGGATGTAGTTTCTCACTTCCTCCACTTGCTGGTCAATCTGCCGAAAGACCTCGTCGCTTGAGTCCTTGGACTCTTTCTTCCGTTTCAATGCAGCTCGGATAGCTCCCTTCGCGACATCAAACCGACTGACCCTATTGGTGTTGCAAAAGATAAATGTCTCTCACAGATGCGAAAGACCCCCCTATTTGCTGGACGACAGTTGGTCAGCATCATGTCGAACGGCGTCGTCATGCTATCCTACTCCGTACATTCTTCCACTGTCATTAGTTCAAGACCCGGGCGTCCAAATAATAAGCCCTGCAGCTCGGCCGCATATCCGTTGTAGTTGAAGTAGACGGGGAAATCTCTAGGGAACATTTCATTAAAGTCAGATTGACTCAACGCGTGTAATAGCAAGATTTCATGGCCAGAACCATCAAATCGGTGACGACACGAACGTGCAGTTCTGGGAACATCCATCTCAGCAGTCGATGACCTTGACGACTTCGAACATTACTTCAACGCTGACTCCGACTCCGACGATGTCTGGGTACTTGCCTTGGTCGGTGAAAGCAAATCCCAGACGGAAGCTCCTTTCCGGCAGTGTTCGGCCGCATCGCTGGGTGAAAGACATACCGCCGTCGGCTGCTTGGACCCGATCACGAGGTTGACGTAGGTATCGATGTCGTTCAGCGCCTCGACGACGGCGATTTGATAGCCGTAGCCGGAAAACAAAGTCAGAAGCTCCTTTCGGCTATGCGACCGAAGATGGTGCGTTAGCTGATCTTCAACCCGTTGACGTGAAGATGGGAATGACTGCTCCGAACTCGACTGTGTCCAGATGCTTGATGGCATGCCGTGCGCTGTCGCCGGGTTAGCATGATGTTCGTCCTGTGTGCTTGGACAGACACACGCTGCGGTTGGACAGCTTTCAGCTTTGCCATCGCCGACGACAAAGGCCACGATAGATGGGGCTTGTTCATGACGGCCCCGAAGGATACGACCAGGGCATAGCCAAGCTCGACGCCCTCGTGGATCGACCCTGGAGTTTCCGAGCTGAAATGGCTTGACAATGCCAACAGGTGTAATCCAATCGAAGGGGGAATTTGTACCTTGGAAACCCGCCCGGAGCCGAGAAGTCAGCAAAGCAGGTTTTGCAGTCCTTACTTGTTCCGAGCATATTTGTCGGAATAGAGCCTCTGGAGCGATCCTTCAAGACGAAGCGAATCGAGTGCAGTGGGAGCACTATGTCCTGGTCTAATGACGAGAGTGATATCTGAGTTGTGATTTTGGATCAAAAGGCTCAAGTGAGACCATACGAGGACGAGACCTGGACAGGCTCCCCAGTGTCGTACTTGCGTTGGCAGTTTACGGAGAGATGAACAGAAGTAATTCACCCAGCGAATGTGATTTCATATCGTCTAATTTTAGCTTTCGATCCATTAAGACATTGTCCTTTGAGAAGATCATGGCTGGTGAGGTTGTCAACACCGTCGAATCAGACATGGTGATGTTTGCACCACCCATAGCCTGTGAGGTAGCAGGCCGCCCGTTGACAGTCCTTTAGCGACATTTCCCCCGAGACAACCATCGAAACCTTTTCTACAAGCTCCAATATTTCATCGTGAAGTTGAATGAGCAGAGCCGACGGGCTCGGTCGTCGGTCTTTCAATAACTTCGCCCGGGATTTTGAAGTGACGTTCGTATCACGAGTGTGATAGTTCGGGCATACTTTCAACTAACAAGTCGTGTTAGCATTTGCCTTTAACTTCCAGAATTATGCCTATTAGACTTAAGTGAATAATTAGATCCGGTCGCGTGGAGATGGACGATTCGATGACGGCTCATGACGTACTGGCTCGCCAAACATGTGCCGCGACTGATATTGACACTGTGTGTGGATGTTTCGATGGTTACCAACAAGAGAAGGAAGCGTGGCACTCTCGACAGCCCCTCATCTGTACATATTAAGAAGCATCTAAAGCAAATAAAATACCAAACCCGCTCAACTTGACCTTCTGGATATGTGACTTAACCACCTAGTTTATTAGGGAGCGGACCTTTCCGCTCGTCATCAACAAGCCGTTCTCATAAACGAATAAGTCTAGCGATTCTAGCGTCGGATATGGAAGAACCGTTGAGATATTCCCGTCGTAGTAAAACCTTCGGTGCGACTCGGAGAGTCTTGTCGTCATCTCATTGACAATCCCTCATCCCCGATTCGCCGAATGACTGCTTGCGACGCGAACTTGGTGCGAAATGGGAACTCGGAGCTGCACGTCCTGACGATGGGAGTCTCTGAACAGCCTCTTTGGGTCTCTATTACCGCTCCATTCCGCATTTCGCAATTGCTGAGCACCAAAAACGCCGAGAATGGGTGTAGAGGGTGTGGCATCTCGTCAACTGGTTGGCCTGAACGGGCAAGCCCCCTTCTCATGTCGGATCGCGTTGCATTCGTGAGATGATGAATGATTCTCTGACGTAGACTTCGCGTAATCCCCAAGAAGGTGCACCGAGCCTTTGGCCTTTTCGTCGTGTTGCTATATAAGCCCAAAGGTCTGGATAGTCCACTTGGGCCTACTTTGTTCGTGACATCTACCTGAATCAGCGCGAGACATCATGGCCAATATCGTCACTGGATCGATTAAACATGCAATCATGGGCCAAAAGGAAGACAAGAACGCGCAACTCCAAGCGGCAATGAAGGAGCCGACAAAGGACACAAGAATCACATCGGACTGGGGCACAAAACAACATGATACCGACAACTGGCTGGCCGTGAACCGCGAGGACCAACTTGGGCCTATGCTTCTGGAGGACAACTTTGGTCGCGAAAAGGTACGTACGATGTCCCAAAAGCCGAACTGGTCTAACCCCGATAGATCCATCGATTCGACCACGAACGCATCCCAGAACGAGTAGTCCACGCCCGCGGCGCCGGAGCATTCGGCACATTCAAGCTCCACGAATCCGCCGAAGACGTCACCTGCGCCGGCATCCTAACCGATACATCCCGGGAGACGCCCCTCTTCGTCCGGTTCTCGACCGTCCTTGGCAGCCGGGGCTCGGCCGACACGGTCCGCGACGTGCGCGGCTTCGCCGTCAAGTTCTACACGCAAGAAGGCAACTGGGACATTGTCGGCAACTCGATCCCCGTCTTCTTCATCCAGGACGCCATGAAATTTCCCGACTTGATCCACGCGGGGAAGCCCGAGCCGGATAACGAGGTTCCCCAGGCGCAGACGGCGCATAATAATTTCTGGGACTTTGTGTATATGCATTCCGAGGCTACGCACATGTATCTCTGGACTATGAGCGACCGCGCCATTCCGCGCTCGTACCGCATGATGCAGGGGTTTGGCGTGAATACATTCACTCTGATTAATGCCAAAGGAGAGAGACACTTTGTCAAGTTTCACTTCACGCCCGAGCTGGGCGTGCACTCGCTGGTCTGGGACGAAGCGCTCAAGCTGGCGGGCCAAGACCCCGATTTCCATCGCAAGGACCTGGGCGAGGCGATTGCCAGCGGTGCGTTTCCCAAGTGGAAGTTTGGCATCCAGACGATTCCCGAGGCCAAGGAGCACGACTTCGAGTTTGACGTACTGGACGCGACAAAGGTGTGGCCTGAGGACTTGGTTCCCGTGCGGTACATTGGCACCATGGAGCTGAACCGCAATGTCGACGAGTACTTCACCGAGACGGAGCAGGTCGCCTTTTGTACCAGCCATCTAGTGCCGGGGATTGGGTTCTCGAACGATCCCCTGTTGCAGGGCCGCAACTTCTCGTACCTGGACACGCAGCTATCGCGACTGGGCGTAAACTGGCAAGAGTTGCCCATCAACAGACCAGTCTGTCCCGTCATGAACTTCAACCGCGACGGCGCCATGCGACACACCATCTCCAAGGGCAAGATCAACTACTGGCCCAACCGACACCAAGTCAACCCTGCCGCCAGCGCCTCCGAGGGCGGCTACGTCGAGTATCCCCAGAAGGTCCAGGGCATCAAGCAGCGGGCCAAGAGCGCCAAGTTCAAGGAGCACATCTCGCAAGCACAGCTCTTCTACAACTCCATGTCAGAGATTGAGCAGGCGCACATCCAGGCGGCTTTGTCGTTCGAGCTGGACCACTGCGATGATAAGATCGTGTACGATCGGTTGACGACGCGGTTGGCAGAGATTGATCTGGGGTTGGCGCAGACGGTCGCGAATATGGTTGGCGGGAGTATTCCCAAGCACCCGGAGAGGAAGAACCACGGACACACGGCGCCGAGACTGAGCCAGCTGGAACTCGCACCGGAGAAACCGACTGTGGCGACGCGGAGAGTAGCTATTCTCATAGCGGATGGTTATGATCCCATCGCTTTCAATGCCATGCGCGGAGCCTTGACTGGCGCGGGAGCGATCCCCATGGTCATCGGCACGCGCCGCTCCGCCATCTTCTCGTCCGAGGAAGACCACGCGAAAGCCAAGGGCTACACACCCGACCACCACCTCGAAGGCCAGCGAAGCACCATGTTCGACGCCATCTTCGTCCCCGGCGGCGTCGAGTCGATCCGCACGCTGTCCCGGAACGGCCGCGCCATCCACTACATCCGCGAAGCCTTTGGCCACCTGAAGCCCATCGGGGGTACCGGCGAGGGGGTCGAGTTGCTCGAGAGGGCGTTGCAGCTGCCCGAGGTGATGCTCTCGGCGGCGGATGATGCGGATGTGGTGGAGAGTTATGGCGTGGTGACGCTGAAGAATGTGCATCCGGAGAGTTTGAGGGAGGTTGTGACGGTGGCGAGGAATGCGAAGGGGTTTTTGGAGAGGTTTGTCTATGTGATGAGCCAGCATCGATGTTGGGCGAGGGAGGCGGATGGGCTTAGTACTATGGTGGCCTATTGATTGATGTTTGTCGTAGCAGAGTCACTCGACATGACATTTCAACCTCCTTCACACAATATTTTGCTCATTCAGTGAATAAGATGAACAAACACTTCAGCAGTTGATTGTGAGGCATGTCCGTGACTGATGATGATTGCTCTACGAAGCACCCGACGGGATGGAAGGTGGCACGGGCAAACTTGTTTCCTGCCGTGGTGACGGCATCACCTTTTCGGATGGCTCCTGACCTTCTCTTGATCACCAAGGTGTCCTCGCATCTCTGTTCCCTAAGCAGATACATACTACTACTCCCCGCCAACCTCAACGCCCCATGCACTACAGATTATTGTCCAGAAAACAACAATATGGGTATTGGACAGAGCTCAGCAAGGGGTTGCCTCGACGCCATCTGCAACAACCGCAGCGGATGCGTCGCCTATCCAGAGAGCCCCTTCTACAAGATATCCTGGGCGCTGCCTTACAACCTCGCCAACCCAGTGATCCCTGCCGCCGTCTTCCGACCCGATACGGCGCAAGACGTCGCCGATGCGGTCAAATGCGCCATCGAACACGGCTTTAGAGTGCAGGCGAAGTCGGGGGGCCATTCATACGGAAACTATGGACTAGGGGGCGATGACGGGGCGCTGTCCATCGACTTGGTTAATCTGAAGGGCTTCAGGATGGACAACGAGACTTGGCAGGCGACTGTCGGGAGTGGAATGCACCTGGGCGAGCTGGACGAGTTTCTTCACAAGAACGGAAAACGAGCCTTGGCCCATGGAACATGTCCCGACGTTGGAATTGGGGGACACGCGACGATTGTGAGATTGGAGTTCGGCTCGGATATTGCAATGCTGACTTGAATAGGGAGGGCTTGGCCCAATGTCTCGAATGTGGGGGAGCACCCTCGACCACGTCGTCGAAGTCGAGGTCGTCACGGCCGCTGGCGAGATACTACGGGCCAACGAGACGACGAACGAGGACCTCTTCTGGGCTGTCCGCGGCGCCGGAGCCAGTTTCGGCATCGTCACCGAGTTTGTCGTCAAGACGCACCCCGAGCCCGGAGAGGTGGTCGAGTATTCCTACAGCATCACGTTTGGGTCTCACGCGGAAATGGCACCCATATACCGGCAGTGGCAGGACCTGATTGGCGACCCGGACATGGACAGGCGTTTCTCGTCGCTGTTCATTGTGCAGCCGCTCGGTGTGCTCGTCACAGGGACCTTTTACGGGACCGAGGAGGAGTACGTGGCATCGGGCATACCAGACAGGATCCCCGGAGGAGGCAAGAATGAAAGCGGAACTGGGTTTCAGATCAAGGATTGGATGGGCAGTCTGGCGCACCAGGCCGAGAGGGAATTCATGTACCTCAGCAGCCTGCCGAGTGCCTTTTACTCCAAGTCGCTCGCGTTTCGAGGGCGGGATCTGCTGTCCGATAACACCACGACGGAATTATTTCGCTACATGGGCGAAAACAGCGATCACTCACCCATGTGGTGCCTCATTTTCAACTCGGAGGGCGGCGCCATGGCGGACACGGCAATGGAAGCCACGGCGTATCCACACCGGGACAAGGTGATGATGTACCAGTCGTACGGAATCGGGATTACGGGCGTCTCGGAGGAGATGCGCCAGTACCTGGACGGAATCCACGAGCGCATCCAGGGCGGAGCGCCGGGGGCAATGTCGACGTATGCCGGATACGTTGACACGAGCGTCGGCAGAGAAGCGGCGCAGAGGCTGTACTGGGCGGATCAATTGGACCGTCTGAGGGCGGTGAAGAAGACGTGGGATCCGGAGAATGTATTTAGCAACCCGCAGAGTGTAGAGCCGGCCGAATGAGGGCATGTCCTTTTTGGTTGTGTCCCAGCGCCGACTGAGCCGAGACGATGGCGGAGGGTGCCGTCCCAGCTCCGACGGATGCCGTTTGCGCCCGGCAAGACAATCGAGATGGACAGGGGAATTGAGATGATAGAGATAACGGTAGATGGAAAAAGCATCGTCATTGGACAATTGGGACATTTCACGGTGACAAGATGACATTTGACTTGCGGGGGGACGACATGGTCGGGCGCGCCTTGGTGGGGCCGAGTCCCCGTGACGTTTTGGGGGGACCTACAGTTTGACGCCTTGTCCGTGATGTCTCTATTGGGGAAGGGCGTCGGAGGGCGCGGTAGGGAGCGAGTTGAAGCTTGATGATGAGATGGAGTGTTGTAGTTGTGGTGATGATACGGTGCAAGTTTACCTGGGTATGAGGCATCACATTGATCAGTGAGACGATAGTTACTGGTTGTCTGCATGCCATAACATGCCATAACATGCCGTCAAAGATATCCCCTCCAAAGAGATATCACGCCGTAACATCCAAAGTACTCGGCCTTTGTCCCGGCCAGATTCGGCACAAGCCCCAAGTTCCTTCCCCCCTCCACCCCGCCTCCGCTTCCGCCCTCCGTGTCCTCTCACCGGCTTTGCCGCTCCAAGGAACCACGCGGACATGTTGATACCCTTTTTTTTTTGGCGCCCGACGCTTTGTTTTTGACTTACAGATAGACAAGGCATGTTTCATTGAGCTAATAATGCGCGGCCTTTTTTTGCGGGGTAGAGTACAGTAGGTGACATCAAAACCGAGAGGTCCCAGGTTGACTTTCTTTTCCTCTTTTCCTTTGACATCTTACATTCTTCCGAAAGACAACCTCTCAACTTCTTCTCATCTCATTGGGCCATATTTTTCCTTCATTTACCTTTCTTGAGGTTGAAGATATTCGCAACTCGGCCAGCCAACCACCAGAAAGTAAGAGAAACTAGCCCTCTCCCTGTCTTGCTTTCCCAACCCCTTGTCTAATAACACCACTCGTCCTCCACAATCATGGTGTTTTCACCCACGTCTGACTATAGACTTTCCTATCCCCCCCCCCC